>CM017781.1:39773802-39916389 GCA_008121275.1 Drosophila lowei | reverse complement strand
ACAGCTCCGCCATCCTGGCTTGTTTTTTCTGCTGGTCTCGAAGGAACAGACCTGGCCACGTAGTGCGGGACCCTCGCCCACTTAGGGAGAAGAAAAAAAGATCACATTAACTTATTTACTCCCATTAATTATTTTTGTTAGACGTCTCCATTTATAAGTATATGTAATTTAAGTCCGTCCATATTTATTATATATATGTAACCTATTTATTTATATTTATTATATTATTTATTCCTATTAATCTAATTATTTATTAACCGCCAGTAGTAATAAGATGAGGGGGGGATGAATAGGCAGGCCTAGTTTAGAAATGATATCGTGTAAAAATAGGAAACTGAAGTGAAAATTATAACGAAGAAATGAATTGTTAAGCGTTTCGTATGGGGGGAAGAGGAGCCACAGCAACGAGAGGGTAAGGCTTCTGCAAATGGCAGGGAGATCCGGAACGTTGTGATTCAGATCTCAGGTAGGGTGGGTGCGTCGGGGGTAAAACATCGACACCTCGACCTGGTCCAAGTCTGTGTTGAGGGAAGACTGTAATGTTGTTTGTCGAGTAGAGTCCGTTTTTTTCAGTTTTTTTTTGTCGGTTATTTTTGTTGTTTCAATTTGTTCGAGATGTCCAATTAGTTGGTTGTTGTGCGACCTGAGGGCTTGGGAAGTATCCAGCCCTGGGATGACTGGCTAGCCGGCCTTGCCCCAAAGAAAAACAAAGGTTCGTAACACGACTCTGTAAACCATTCCCTTCTAGCACATAAACTTGACCTTTTAGGGTTTCCGCCCAACCTCCTGAGATGGATTTCTAGCTATCTTTGTTCCAGGTCTCAAAGAATCCTCTTCAAAAACTCCCTCTCTTCACCAGTCAAGGTTTCTTCGGGAGTACCACAGGGCAGCCATCTAGGCCCCTTACTCTTCACACTCTTTATTAATGACTTGCCTTCGGTATTAACATACTCTCGAGTACTTATGTATGCGGATGATGTTAAACTCTGTGTCCAGTATAAGGACATTTCATTTCATTCTCGCTTGCAATCCGATCTCAATAACTTTCAGTCATGGTGCTGTGCAAACTTGTTACACCTCAATGCCTCGAAATGCAAAGGAATGACATTTCATCGTTCTAGCCCCTTGTTGGCTCCCTACACCCTATGTGGTGGTTCTCTTGAGAGAATTACCCTGGTGGATGATCTTGGTGTTATATTAGACGCCAAGCTAAAGTTTTCTGAACTCATTTCTACCATGGTAAATAAGGCCATAGGCGTGCTTGGGTTTATAAAGAGGTGGTCAAAGGAATTTGACGACCCCTATATAACAAAGACTCTCTATACCTCGCTAGTTCGTCCGATTTTAGAATACGGCTCCTGTGTATGGTGCCCTCAATACAAAGTACACCAGGACCGTATAGAATCAGTACAGAAAAACTTTTTACTCGTTGCTCTGCGGGGCCTTAACTGGGATGCGGGTGTAAGACTCCCATCTTACTCTAGTAGACTTCTATTAGTAAACCTCCCATCCTTAGTTAACCGTAGAAAAATGCTTGGTGTGATATTTATGCACAACTTGATCGGGGGGGACATAGACAGCCCTGATCTGTTGAGCCGCATAAACTTTACGATTCCTATTAGACTGACTAGAAATTTTATACCGTTGTTCCTTCCACTTTGTAGATCGAATTATTCCTTGCATGAACCGTTTAGGGTCTTATGCTCGGATTATAATTCCCTCTACCATATTATATCCACCACTAATTCTCTTCCTCTTATTAAATTACTAATACTTACACACCTTTCTCGTAATTAGTAATTGTAGTAGTATTTGTATTTTGATTGCATGCTTAGTTTCTTAGTAAGTTTAGTGCTAATTTTCCTCGAATGTTAGTCTAACAGCTATCTTTCTTGCATGTTCGCGTTCGGTTCAGCTACGCGCCGTGCGTCATGCGGCAGCGCCCCTCGGTCGGTTGGGCGGGAGGAGGGCTGCGTTTTGCCTGGGATCCGCGCGTAACAGCCTTCTGCTATTTTCACACGGGCCACTTGACGGTGCAGTAACTGCATCGCCTCTTGAAAGATGCAGTCATTGCATGTCAACGTCAATAAAAAGCAAAGGCTACGGGATAAGAGCGGGCTAAATTCAATGTGAGCATTCCTACAGAAAGCAACACACAAACACACGATTAACCGATGCCAGAATTGATAACAAAATTAAGCCTTTATGAAAACAATAGTCATGAACACGCGTTAAAGAACTGATTTTGTTGCTATAGGTTAAAAAGGGATTTTTACTGAAGGTTTATTTTAAAAAACACCGGCTTCAATTGGAAAATAAAAGGAAAGGAAGCGGAGCGTAAAACAAAAACACCTTCGGATATCTCAATTTATGAGCAGCACTTGTCCGCTTTAAACGCTGTTTGTTCCTCGCTATCAGATAAAGATCATATGATAGTTCTTAGTGACTTCAACTGGCCAGGAACTGTTTGGTCTTCGGTAAACGAGTCTATTAACCTAATGCCCATGTCACGACATGACTTTGTTGACGGTTTGCTTGACATGTCCCTGTCTCAAGTCAATCATGTGAAAAATTCCTTGGGTCGATTGCTTGATCTGTGCTTTGTATCGGATCCGACCATAGTGTTGTTAACCCGAGCCCTTCCGCTCACTATACCTGAAGACGCCTACCGTCCAACTTTCGAAGTGTCGCTAGATATAGGACCAACTGTATTGGATCAGTCGGGTAGGCTATCTGAACGTGTCCGCTGCTTTCGTAAAGCCGAGTTTGCGAAGCTTAATAACCTCATTAAGGATTTTGTTTGGTTCGCTTTTTTGTACTTGTGCACTGATGTTATAAAAGGCATAAACATTTTTTACAATGCTCTTGGCACATTTTTTTATTCTTGTGTCCCGCTTTCTTGTCTGATTAGATCTGGAAAACCCCCTTGGTTTACCAAAGAGTTATCCAGCCAAAAACTTAAAATCAAGACTTTTAAAAAATTTCAAGAAGTTGGTTCTCCTACTTCTCACTCTCGCTATGTAATAGCTCGGCCCAACTTTTCAGTTCTTAATGCTCAATGCTATAAGAACTACCTATCTCGATGCAGGATAAATTTTTCACAGGACCCGAAACAGTTTTACAGCTTCGTAAACAGTAAGCGTAGAACGTCCGCACACCCATCCTCGCTATCATTTTGTAATACGCAGGCAAATAATGATCCGGCAATCACCGATCTTTTTGCCCAATTTTTTCCAAGCGACCTATTCTAAGGACATATTCTCTGGTCATCCGTACCCATACGGTTTACCGAGGTCGAACGTCATTTTCAGTCCCTTGTTAAATGAATGTTCTTTACTTCATGATCTGCCACTAGTTAAACCGGTGTTTTCACCGGGTCCAGACGGGGTTCTAGGTTGTGTACTCAGGTACTGCGCCGAAGCACTGTGTGGACTCTTGCTTAAACTGTTCACCCTGTCCATTGATTATAATATTATAATTGATTATAATGATTATAAAAAAAATAATTATCTTTGCTTCCCCACGATCTGGAAGGAATTGTTTAGAATTCCTTTCCATAAAAAGGTGGCAAGTCTGACGCAAAAAATTTAAGAGGTATAGCAAAGTTATCCGTTATTCCTAAAATGTTTGAGAAGGTTTTAACTCCGCACTTGCAACATCTCTGCAGGTCACTTATATCTCTAACTCAGCATGGATTTAGAGTTTACCCTTTTCATTATTAAAGGCTTTCAAGATAACTTACAGACGGATGTTATTTACACCGACTTTAGTAAAGCATTCGACTCAGTCAACCATTCCCTTTTAGCACATAAACTTGACCTTTTAGGGTTTCCGCTCAACCTCCTGAGATGGATTTCTAGCTACCTTTGTTCCAGGTCTCAAATAGTCCTCTTCAAAAATTCCCTCTCTTCACCAGTCAAGGTTTCTTCGGGAGTACCACAGGGCAGCCATCTAGGCCCCTTACTCTTCACACTCTTTATTAATGACTTGCCTTCGGTATTAACATACTCTCGAGTACTCATGTATGCGGATGATGTTAAACTCTGTGTCCAGTATAAGGACACTTCACTTCAATTATGGTGTGTTAAAAGTCATGGTGTGACATTTCATCGTTCCATCCCCTTGTTGGCTACCTATACCCTATGCGGTGGTTCTCTTGAGAGAATTACCCTGGTTGATGATGCTATATTAGACCTAAGCTAAAGTTTTCTGAACACATTTCTACCATGGTCAACAATGCCATGGGTGTGCTTAGCTTTATAAAGAGATGGTCAAAGGAATTTGATGACTCCTATATAACGAAGACTCTTTATATAGCGCTAGTTCGTCCGATTTTAGAATACGGCTCTTGTGTATGGTTCTCTCAGTACAAAGTACACCAAGACCGTATTGAATCAGTCCAGAAAAACATTTTACTCTTTTGCTTTTGCGCGGCATTAGCTGGGATGCAAGTGTGAGACTGCCATTTTACCCTAGTAGATTGCTTTTAATAGACCTTCCATCCTTAGTTAATCGTAGAAAATGCTTGGTGTGATTTTTTATGCACAACTTAATCAAGGGTGATGTAGATAGCCATGATCTGTTGAGCCGCATAAACTTCACGATTCCTATTAGATTCACCAGAAACTATATACCGTTGTCCCTTCTACTTTTTAGATCGAATTATTCCTTGCATGAAGACCCTAAACGGTCTTATGCTCGGATTATAATTTCCTCTATTAAATTACTAATACTCACATAACTTTCTCGTAATTAGTAATTGTAGTGGTATTTGTATTTTGAATGCATGCTTACTTCTTTTAGTAATTTTAGTCTAACAGCTATTTTTCCTGCATGTTCGCGCTCGGTTCGGCTACGCGCCGCGCGTCATGCGGCAGCGCCCTTCGGTCGGATGGGCGGGAGAAGGGCTGCGTTTTGGCTGGGATCCGCGCGTAACAGGCTTTGCACCACAGGCCTGGTGCTTGTCCGGAACATTTGGTTACTCGACTTGTCATGGGTGATCTGCTTCTTACAGGTTTTTTTTTGCGCAGACAACAGAAAATTCCATTGTTCGGAGCAGCAGCCGTCAATAGCTCTTAAGAATGTTATATTATCTCATCTAACATCTCTTATCTTAATTTAAGAGCATTCGCTTAAGTTATCTGTGGTCGCGCTCAGATAAAGTAAGCTCTCAATGCATAGACGCACACATACGTTCCTATTTCTTACTGCTTATATGTTCGTAATTCTTACTGCGAATATTCCAGTGCTTCGTTTGTTTCTTGAAGTCAGTCCAAATTATCATCGAAAAAGTCAGTCAAATTTATCATCGAGCGCGGGGTAGAACGGAATTGCCCACGAGAGCGCAACGTCGGTTTCTTTACTTAAAATTTGTACATTTTGACACTTAAAATCAAATTTCACGGCCACGGCCTTAAATCGTTGTAAATAAAAAACTTCAAACAATAAACCACAAAATTTAAATCTAACAAATGTAAACTTTTAATAGCACGGTTTTATTATATGTTCTTCCTTCTTGATCGTCGTATTCGAATGAATGTGTGTTGGCATATCGATACTTGTCGAGGACAAGTATCGATATATCGAGTACATTGATATTTCTTATAATACTATCGATGAGTAAATCTTAAACTAATATTCAAATCTTACAAACTAATATTCATATCTTACATTCGGGCAACCTGACTACAGATCGCCCACGATCTACACACTAAGGCATACAATTGGTTAAACATTTCTTATTCGGTATTGTCTTACTTAACATACTTTTTCATCGATTAACAACATGAGACTATGGTTTTATCCTTACACTCTACCCAGGGTTTAAGCCTTGCTGGTTCTAGTATACTTCGGAATGGCATTTGCGTCAACTGACAGTCCTCAATGTCGACAACCTCATAACGATCATTATCCAATACTCTATTGATCCTGTACGGTCCTCGATACTTTGGTGCGAACTTCTTATTGATCCCCGGTGTTGTGTCCACATGCCGGACTGCTACATAGTCACCAGGTTCATACTTTAATGGGGCTCTATGTTTATGGGCATACATCTTCTCATTTCTTTTCTGCGACAACCGTATGTTCTCACTTGCTATTTCTCTTATAGTTTCCAACTCTCTAAGTTCTGACGCTAACTTCTCCTCTAGGTATTCGGTTAATTCATCTACAACGGGTTCTTTCTGGGGTATTCCAAATAACAATGTGCTAGGTGTCTTTTTCGTACTGCTGTTAACGGAGTTATTAATGGCGTGCTCTACCTTGCTCATCAACCTATACCAATCGGCTTGCTCAAGGGGCTCTGACAGTTTTCCTAACATAGGAGTAAGAACACGATTCACCCGCTCTACTTGGCCATTCGCCTGCGGTGCACCTGTAGCTACCTTAATGTGCTCTATCCCCTCTCCTGCAGAAAACTAGAGAACTCTAACGAGGTGAAACAGGTCCCACGATCTGATATTATCCTAGTAGGGCGACTATAGAAATCAAAATATTTACTTAAGGCATCCTTCGCTTCCCGCGTGCTGGTACTATTAACCGGGAACAATTTGACAAACTTAGTGAATGCATCTATTACCACAAGGAGGTGTTTTCGCTTAGATCTAATACTCGGCAACGGACCCAAATGATCAACATGTAGGGTATGAAAAGGAACACACGACTTTGGGATACTATGGAGCGTTCTGTTATAGATTGTTTTAGGCATCGAGTGTAGTATACACGGTAGACAGTTTCTGATGAACCTTGCCACTTTACTTCTCATTGACGGAAACCAGTAGGTCCTCAAAAGGTCACTCACGCACTTCTCTGCGGCCAGATGTCCTAGTTTTTCGTGTGACCGCCTTATCAACTGCTCTTCCATACACATTGGTACATAGAAACATAGTTTGTTTTCACAACTCCTCTTGTAAACAATACCATCTATCATTTCAAAATCTACTTCAATTCCATCCTCTAGCATTTTTCGAATCCTAACTACTTCCTTGTCTCGCATCTGTTCTGTTTGCAATATCAAATCAACATCTTCTGGCGTTGCACCTACAACCCCAACTATCAAAGATTTTAGTAATCTTTCCTCCTGAAACTCTAACTTGTCCCTCTCTACTGTATCCTCAACACATTTTTTCTCTTTATCTGAATTCCTACTACTAATGTACTTTACTCCCCAGCACATCGTTAACGCTTCCTCTACATTGGCTCAAATCTCTAATTTCAATCTTCGATCCATCCTCTTCCCTATATTCACTATTCTCTATGTTATCTCTACAATCACTACCAAGGTTCTCTCTATCATCAGACTTCCACCTATTTCCCAATCTACTTCCTACTGCACTTGATTCTCCACACTCAATCGCAGGGTTCTGTACGGTACTACTACGCTCTCTACTGATATTTAATTCTCTACACTTAATCACAGGGTTCTCTACGGTACCTTTATGCTCACTACCAGGGTTGTCTCTACTTACACTATTCCTTGTATATTGCTTTGTACTCTCATCTTTTTCTAAATTAGACTTTACTAAACCGTATTTGACTCTATAACCATCCTCTAACATATTCGTCACTTGATCTTGTCTGCTCAGCGCATCAACGTGCGCCATACTGGCCCCAGGTCTGTGCATAATGGAGTAATCATAGTTCTCTAACTCTAGGGACCACCGTGCTATCTTAGGACTAATTGACTTTTTGGTTAACGTCTGTACTAACGAATTACAATCCGTGATTATTTTGAAGGACCTATGCTCCAAATATGCTCTAAAACGCCTCAATGCATAAATTATAGCCAATGTCTCTAGTTCGAAACTATGATAACGTGATTCTGTTTCTGTTGTTTTGCCGGAATAATAGGACACAGGGTGCATCTTCCCATCATCTTGTCTTTGCATCAGTATTGCGCCATAACCGTATGAACTTGCGTCTGTATGTAATTCCGTTTCTCTATTTGGGCTAAAAATGGCTAATACCGGAGGATTTGCCAACGCATTCTTAAGAGTTTCAAACGTCTTCACCTGTTCTCTATTCATGGGAAACGGACCACCTTCTTTTAACAACTGCACCAAGGGCTTAGCTGTCGTCGCAAATGACAACATGAAACGTCGAAAATACGAAAAGAATCCCAAGCATGAGTGCAGTGCTTTTTTTACATTTTGAGGGACTGGGTATTTTTCAAGGCCTCAATATGGGAATCACTAGGAACTATTCCGTTTTGATTAACTTTATACCCCAGGAAATCGATGTTTCGATTGACAAACCTACACTTTTTTAGATTTATCTCTAAATTTTGCTCGCTAAACCGAATGCATAGTCTTTTTAATATATCCATGTGTTCTTCAACTGTTTTAGTCGCTACTAATATATCATCCATGTACACTACAATGCTTTTGTTCCTAATAAAGTCTCTCAAGAGCTCCGAAATAAATCTCTGAAAAATAGCGGATCCATTTTTTTTAACCCAAAGGGCATTCTCAAGTACTCATACTGTCCTTGCGGTGTCACAAACGATGTATACGGAACTGATTTTTCTTCTACGCCTATTTGATGATACCCACTTTTCAAATCTATAATGGAAAAACAGCACTTGTTTTCTAAAAACTCAAGACAGTCCTCAATAAGGGGCAATGGGAAATTATCTTTAACAATTCGTTTGTTCAGACCACGGTAATCGACACACATTCGAAGTTCTCCTGATTTTTTTTTTTTTACTAGGACCAACGGGGAAGCATAAGGAGACTCACTATGACGGATTACTTTCTTTTTCTAACAGATCATCTACTATTTCAGCTACTTTCTCTCTCTCATGGTAGGATAAACGACGCGGAGTACAATGAAATGGTGTTGTTTCTGTTACACGAATCTGCATCTGATACTTTGGTGGTGCTTTAAAGTCAAATTCTTTGTGTAAATAGTATGTCTTAATAACTTCCCTACACTTTTCTGCAAGAGTGGGGCCAAATTCGAAACCTACGTTAATATGTTCCTCTTCATCAATCTCTACCGACGCACAAAAGTTACTGAATTCGTCGCCTTGATTCATATTCTCGATGGCCATTTTGTCATTCCTTGAGTTTTCTTGTGTCTGATTTTTAAATGGATTAGAACGTTTGATTAGCTCGCTTCTTTCTGATTGATTACCATCTAACTTATCATATAGTCTTATGTTAATATTATTTTTACGTTCGGTGAATAAAGACGCGCAGGTTAAACTAATATCTTTTTGCTTTAATGAACTTAATGGTGTGTGTTGCTTCGCATTGATATTTTTCTTATGAACTAATTTTACTTCAATAACTTTAAGGGCATCGCGTCCCAACAATACCGGCAAAGGCAGCATGTTATCATCTACGATGTTTAATAAAACGATATATTTCTTTGTGCAAAATTCAATATGGCACTTAAATTTTCCCCATATGGGAATTGGTTGTCCTCCTAGTCCATAGTATTTCCTAACTTCATTATAGGCTTCAACTATAGCCGACTTCGGTATCAAAGACTTATGAATAAAACTTACAGGGCTACCTGTATCAAATAGACTAAAAATACTGACGCCTCTTTGTTCACCAAACGGAAGTCATAAAGTGATTAACTGGACAGCCGCTAAATCGTCGTTGTTTTTTTTTCCTGGTCGCTCCTCATCTTGAACTGCAGCTACCCTAGTGGCCATCTTTCGTTTCGGGCACTGCGAATATAGGTGGCTGGTACTCCAACAGTTAAAACATGCCCCATCCGGTCTCTTTGGCTGACTGCATTCCTTCATAACGTGCCCAAATTGCCGACAGTTGTAGCAACGCATTGCGCCACCACCTTGCTGCTGCCCTACTGCCATACTCACATTTAGTTTTCCCTTTGTCATACCTTCGCTACGAATTTCTACGACGCCAGGAGCTCTTCTGACCTTATCATAGGTGACCATCTTGTCACGCAACTCGTTGAGTGTGCTGCAATATAGCATGGATGCTGCCATGCCCGTCTTGTCCTGCAATCCCTCTACGATGAATTTGACCACATTGCTCGTGGCCATGTCTGCTTGCGACGCTATGCTGCACATTGCGACGAAATATTGCAATGCGCTTTCATTATTTGCAATTTTCCGTGCCTCCAGTCGCTTTCCAATGTCCCACGCTGTCACTTTCTGCTCAAAGACGTTGAGCAATTCTGCTCGCATCAATTGCCAAGTCAGTGGCGCCACATGGTCGATGTACGCCTTCGCCGATCCGCCTAGCAGCCGCTTCGCTAATATCCAGCACTTGGACTCGGATACACCATGGAAATTCATAATGTCCTCAAAGTTACTTATCCAACTGTTTACAGCCTGGTCGTCATCTCCAGAAAATGGACGCATCAACGCCTCAATGTGTGTCAAGTCGATGCAATCTCTCGGCGTTTCCAACTCCATAGCCTCTTTCTCCGTTTTTAATATGCTTAATTTGAGATCAGCTAAGCGCTTGCGAGAAACGTACAATTGTTCCAACTGCTGCAAACGGCGCGATTCTTCTTCGTATTCATCTGATCGCATGGTCAATTTCGAACAAGCGTTGTCTTGTCGCGGCATGAATGCTTCTCGAGCCTTCTGCACATTTTCACCATATTCTTCTGGCGCCGCCTCTACTGCGTGTTGTGCACTACGGTTGTCTCTCTCTATCTCGCGCTCAACCGGGACTGCAAAATGTCTGCCTGCATAGTCTCGTCTGCGCTTGGCGCCGTATTTCCTAGCTCATGCGTGTCTTCCATGATTTTTTTCACTGCTGTACGTAATTGGTGTATGTTGGCATCTTGATCAAAATATACGTTTTGCCTACGCAATATGTCGCTAAGTTCACTTTTGGTTTTCGCTCTTATGTCTGCATAGTTCATCGCAGAGTTTTTTTTTTTTTTGGGCAAACCCCACACCTGATATGTAAACTTTTAATAGCACGGTTTTATTATATGTTCTTCCTTCTTGATCGTCGTATTCGAATGAATGTGTGTTGGCATATCGATACTTGTCGAGGACAAATATCGATATATCGAGTACATTGATATTTCTTATAATACTATCGATGAGTAAATCTTAAACTAATATTCAAATCTTACAAACTAATATTCATATCTTACACAAAGGAGAACTTTTATTCGTAAATGTGGAGTCAGAGTTTCCGAAAAGGCTCGGCAGCTTCCAACATTTTGGAGACCCCGACGTGAACGCCGTGGACTTTTCATGTGTTAAAAGTGCTTAAAACAATAAGATAAATGAACTTCGAAGGTTTAACGTAACATTTGTCGAAAAAGTAGCGAACCAAAAATCGTTGTGCCCGACCGTGGCAGTTCTAGCGACCCGCTTTTCGTTTTCGCTTCTCTTTCGCCCTCTGCTTCAGCCTGCGCTGCGCACTGTCGAACGCGGCTGCATAGAGTTCTAAGCGTGGTCCGTTAGTTTACTTCGCCACCTCTTTCGTCGCTTGCTTCAGCCAGTTTTCGTGACCGGCTGCATATAGCTCTCTCTGGAATTCGAACTCGAATCAGAGCAAAATTTCGATCGTTCGCTTGCGCATAACTGTTGGTCTTTCGGGCGTCACTTCGTTGCTTTGCCGCGCAACGTTCGCATATAAAAAGGGCCGGTGCAGCACATACATACATTTTTTTGTCTTCGCTTTCACATATTTCGTTGCATTTTCGCTACCTGCATTCGCCACCTTTTGCGTGCAATAATGTTTGTTTCGTTATATCTGCTGTTTCGTGGAGATCTTAGCGAGAAATAAATAAAAAGCATTGAAAACTAAACATAGATAAAATATGTGACGACAATATAAATGAAAAATCAGAACAGTTTTTCTAATTTAAAAAAAAAAAACTGGCGGGGCGAAAATAATTAGGTGCGCTCGATTTTGTTCAATTTTAACGACAGACTCTATTTCTTCACAATTCTATCTCTTATTCTGGCTAACCTACGGTGGCAAAGCGGGGCGAATTCGCCAAGAGCGAGCTTTTATTGCGCTCCCGGCTTGCCCTAGCCTAACTTACACTAGACTTCATAATTACGATTAAAGATTCGTAATTTAAATATTATGACGATTTTCTGCAGTGTCACTTAACACCGGCCCCGTTGAAGGCCTGCACGGCTTCAACATATTGGGAGCGGCACCAACTTGTGTATGGCCCGCCGAAAAACGGCTCCAGTGCTAGTCCTGTTTTCGACGACCCTGACCATGCCGTCCTTTCCTGTGTGCGTGGCGATGACCCTCCCGACAAGCCACTCTTGAGGCGGCAGATTGTTCTCGGCCACGAGGACGAGGTCTCCTTCCTCTAGGTTCGGTTGCCGCTTGTGGCAGCCCCAGGACATATTCGTGGGACCATCGCTGCCAAAACGCTTGCCTGACTGACTTGACAAGTCGCCTTCGCCGCAAGCAACTGAGACTCTCCTGGTCCGGAGTCCGCAGTGCTGGGGCGGCGATGAGTGACCCGCCTGTCAGCAGGTGCCCGGGTGTTAGGGCCTCGCCGTCGCTTGGATCTTGGCTGATGGATCCCAGCGGCCTCGAGTTCATTATTGCCTCGGTGCCGACGAGGACTGTGGCGAGCTCTTCGGCGGTTAGGAGCGCGCTGCCTACCGCCCGTAGGAGTAGGCTCTTGGCGGTTTTTACACCTGCCTACCATGTGAGGAGATCGCGGAGGTATGAACGCAAATTCGCATCCGCTCCTTGATGCGAATTGCGTCCCCTTGCTCCTCGAGCCTGATCCGCAGAGCACTGAGGTGGTGGCTCGCTCCGACGAAGTTCGTTCCGTTGTCGCAATAACCGACTTGGGGATATCCTCGGCGTCCGACGAACCTTTGGAAAGCCAATAAAAAACAGTCAGTGGTTAGATCCGAAACTATTTCTAGGTGAACCGTTTTGGACGCAAAGCAAACAAAAAGCGCAAAGTATGACTTGTATGGGGGCCTTCCGCGAATTTTCAATGTCGTATGCACTGGTCCACAAAAATCAACGCCTTAAATTGAAAATGGGCGGAGAGCACGGAGTCGATCTGCGGATAACTTCCCCATGAGTTGCGTCAGCAATCGAGACTTGCATTTAAAACAGCGCATACACGATCGGAATGTCTGACGGCAGACCTCCTGAGCGTTCACTATCTAAACACTCTGTCGAAGGATGCTCACAAGTGCTCGTGGGCCGACATGAAAATTCGAATGGTGCAGATGACGAAAATAGCTTCGCACGAATTGCGAGTGCTTAGTCAAAAGCAGAGCAAACTTGGCATCGTATGATATAAGAGCTTTGGCTAGTCGCCCCCCCCACTCGCAACAAAGAAAAGTTACACCAAGTCATTGTATCTTCATGGATGAATGGGTTCAACCGCTGAAGGCTAGGACCAATTTTAGATCCTTTCCTAACCTTTTCTATTTCTCCTTGATACTCGTGATGCTGGACGATCTCGACAATTTTATAAAAGGCTTCATTATATTTGGTCGGCGAGACAGTTTTTTCGAAGTTTAGATTTGGGTCTTTACATTTTCTTATAAAGCGGAAGACATACATACATGAACACTCTAAACAGTTTGAGGCAGTTTGCACAGCAGCGGTCAGCCCGACCGCAGGCTTCCTCTTTTCCAGCTGAAGATCCTCGGAAGGTTCGAAATAAAAGTTCTTGGGCCAATTTTCTTCTTTCTCCTTCAGAAATGATGGTCCTTCGAACCAAAATTGACAGAACGATTTCGTTGACGTCACAACCTCGTAAGATAATATCTGCTGGGTTCTGTTTCGTGGTTACATGCCGCCATGTAGCATCATTTGACCACTCTTGAATCTCAGCCATTCTATTCGAAACGAAAGTCGACAACGGCGATGGATGCAACCGGATCCAGTGAAGAGTTACCTTTGAATCCGACCAATAAACAACTCGTTCGATGGGATCGTTTAATAGGGGCTTGATTCTGTGACAGAGATCTGCGAGAAGGTGAGCGTTTTGGTCTTGAATTGCGCTACTTTGGATTTGAAAGTTAACAACGATATTTGTAAACCTTCTGCAGTTCTGCTACGTATATAGACGCACGCTCCATAGGCTCTCATGTAGGCGTCAGCAAAAGCATGTATTTGAACCGGTGACATCGGATCGGAATACACAAACCGAGATATGGATATGTTTTCCAATTAAGACAGTGTATTTTTCAACATATTCCATGCTGTTTCCAATTGCAGCGGAATCGACTCATCACAATCTAGTTTGCTAAGCCAAAGTTCCTGCAATAGGATCTTGCCTTTTATGACGATAGGACTTAACAAACCAAGGGGGTCAAACAACTTAGATGTCACCGATAGTATGTTCCGTTTTATCGCTCGGAGACCCATAACTGAATTGTCAATTTTGAACTTAAAGGCATCGTCAGTAGGTAACCATGAGATTCCTAACGCCTTTGTCGACTCTGAATCCGAGATTGTTATGGGTTTGGCTGTGCTCTCAGATGCGGTGATCTCGGGTGAGTTTGAAAATCACTTAGTCAACTCAAACCCTGTGGTCTGAAGAACCTGAGGCACTTCGGACTTAATTCTCCTTTACGCATGCAGCACCAGTCAACAAGTCGTCGACGTAAAAGTCAGACCCAATACCGTTAGCAGGTTTAGGGAATGAGAGCTTCGCAGACTCACTCAACCTTTTCAAACACCGGATAGCCAAGAATGGGGCTGGTCCAGTCCCATAGGTTAAACTGCCGATCCGCTTCATTCACCATCACTTGGCGATACATGTTTTTAACATCGGCAGTCAGGGCAAACCTGTGCAGACGGAAACGGAGCAGTGTCGCGTATAGTTCCTCTTGAATGGAAGGTTCGACCATCAGAATATCATTCAAGGCCACCTGTGAGGACGTCTTGGACGAAGCATCGAACACGACACGGAGCTTGGTAGACGTACTTTGGGGCCTCAGGACACACTGATGAGGGATTACGTAGTGTGGAGTAGAAGGAATCGTATTGTCAGTAGGAGACATATGACCTAAGGAGAGGTACTCTTCCATGAATTCCAAGTACATTTTCTTCAACTCAGGGTCACGATACAATCTTCTTTCACGCGACAAAAACCGCCGTTTAGAAACCTCAAATCTGATTTAAACGGCAGCCTTACTTCGAACCGACCTGATGACAGTACCTGAGTACTCAGGTGTGGCAATTTTCGTGGTAGATGGCATTTCATCCAGTGACCAAAACTATTTCAAGGTCCTATCGATGGATACTAGCAGCTCTTCACTGCAACTCAAACTATTTGTAGTTTTGGGTGCAGAGCTCCTGGAAACATATTTTCCCGAAACAGCCTAGCCAAGAAGGGTTTTCTGAAGAGTTGGAAAGTCAGGACCTTACTTAATTTGACCAACAGCTAATAATTCAAGGAACGATTCTGCTCCTTTCAGCATATATTACCTATGTGGCTTGTAAAAAATAGGGGTCTGCCAGTGGTAGGTTCTCTGGGATTCGCCAGTCAGTCACATTCACTGACTGGTCAGGGTAATAACCTGAAATTGATTTCAGGATCCAAAAATCAAAGGAAAACTCACTACCGTTTATTCGCGACTTCACCACCGTATGTCTTTTAGAGAATTAGAGAATTAGATTCACAAATTCCAAGCAATTTAACACACTATTCTTTTCTACGGCTCTTTAAGCGGTGAGCAAGGTCGTCTGTAATAAAATTGGTTTGAGATCCAGAGTCAAGCAGAGCTCTTGTCAAAATGTATTCACCGCTCTTAGTTCTTACTTAGACCTAGACTTACGATCGACGTAGCCAGAATTACCCTGTCCAACGACATCGCATGCAGAGCATGCATGACGTGAAAGGTTGTTCTCGATTTAACGGAGGAGAAACACTCTCTTAGCGGTTTGGCAACCCGACCCAATTAGCAGACACTGTGTATCTATGCAATAATGTGTGATGCGAGCTGTCACACACTCGACATTTATTGCCTTTGAATTGTACAACAGAGTGGCCTTTTCGCAGACAATTAATTCTTAAGGATGCAGACTTCGAACTTCGAAGTCGAACCTTTCCATAACCGTGAGATGCTAAAATAGAGTGCAGTTTGAAACTACATGGACTCCCGAATTGCAATAGCTACAAGTTCGCTGAGCTCGACTAATGGCAGAAGTGGAAGAACAAGCAAATGAACTGCGATTATGTTGCTTGCTTGGCATGACTTTGCCTTACCTCGGCTTTGTCAATTCTTCAGCAGAAAGATTCTGGTATCAGCTATTCAAAACTTTCTCAATGTTGGACCAAAGCAGCAACTTCTCATAAGTAAGCTGTTCATTCCACTTTTGTTTCGTCACTGGGTCGACTCTGTTCAAAACAAAATGAATGAGCATTGCATTCGAAATTTTTGTATCGTCTCCGATCGACAGTAACGATACGTAAATCGACGAAACAGTATCGATTAGATTTCTTAGAGACAATGCGGACTGATGCGATGATGCATCAAAGGCGGCGATAACCGGCATTATCTTTCCCTTGGTTAAAATCGTCAGATCTTCCAACTCGGCTGCATATGCATCATCACCTGTTATCTCCTCGATTTGCTCTTGCAAATGGTTCGCCTTTTCAATTGAAGCATTCAAACAGTCTAATCTACATTGAAATTCCGGTAATTGCAACGGAATCGACCCTTGGTCTAATCGATCCTCTAAGCGGAGAATGCTTTTTATTCGACTTTTGAGATTACTCTTTAGGTCTTCAAGAATGGATTTACTGTTTTCTGCCACAATACTTATGTAGAATTTACGCAAAAAACCACATATTTATGTATATTTTAATTATTTTTATTTTTTTTTAAATTTTAATTACAATTTTCAGCGAGAACGATAATCGAAAACGAATTATAATATTGAATGTCGAGGCATGAGGTATCAAGAGAAAGAGTGGTTGCAAGTAGCGTTCGAAAACAATATACCCTTAGAATGTAGGGTAGCGCGTCACTTGGCAAGAAACAGCCGAAATTCATATACCCCTTAGATACAGGGTAGCGCGTCACTTGGTGCACCGTTAAGCTCAAGAGTGGCAACGAAAATTCTTACAACAAGTACAACGCGGTGGAGCGGTGAAGAAGCGAAAACGGAATAATGCACCGGTGCTGCTGCTTGTATGTATGTGTGGATACTTTCTATACGCCGTGGCTTGAGTGAACGAACGAACGAACTTTCTGGTGAGGTCCTAACGAAGAGAAAGGTAGAACAAAAAAAGGGTGGGGGCAGGGCGACAGTAATTGCAGTAAACGATAAATGTATGTACATGTGGCCCCGGATTTTCCGTAGTTATACTTTAGTCCAGGACGCCAGGTTTTATTATAATTAGTCTTTATTTATGAATATTATTTAAGATTAGTTATGATTACAATGGTCGCTGTGCTTTAAGTATATTTAGATTAATACAAATAATTGCGCTCGTAATGAGACTGACTGCGCTGAGTGAGACTTTGGCACCGAATTAAATGGCGTCGATCGTTGAGGCTGTGTTCTCTCCTCTCTTTGTTCGACGGCCGCTTCTAATCTCTCTCTGTTACTTGCTCTGCTATCCCTACAGACTCTGTTGCTCTCTGTGGCTTCCTACCAAATCCCACATACATATAACTGTTGCGTCCAAATAGCGGTTCACATATGTCTGTATGTGTCGATATGTATGTATTTATGTGTATTTAGGTATATTTATATGCAATTATTAAGAAAATGCATGCAATCAAGCTCTACTATGTATCATACGTCTGTTCCTAGAATTGAAAGCGATGTTTTCAGCACAAGACACTTCACAGAAAGATCTGAATGTCTTTTGCTCTGCATTAAATTTTTGCACAAGTACCTGATTCCTCTTTTGGATCTTTGAATCCATCTGCTACTTTCCTTGTATTATTGCAGAGTATCCCTCGGCGGTAGCAGAAATTATGCACAAAAACTAGGCGACCGACGCGATGATATTACGCAAATTGATTGCTGGTTGACACACACAGACCACGACGCGGGCAACGATTATATTTGCATGTACTGCAATTTCTTTGTGTCACTGTCACTTTGTTGTTACCTATAATCAATTTACAGTCCACCCGGGGGCGCCATTAAAAATCAAAACAGTTTTTTTAATTAAAAAAAAAACAACCGAAAACTTTGGGTGGCTGTAATTTGTTATATATTTGGCGGGGCGAAAATATTATGTGCACTCGATCTTCTTCAATTTCAACGACAGACTCTATTTTTTCACAATTCAATCTCTTATTCTGGCTAACCTACGGTGGCAAAGCGGGGCGAGTTCGCCAAGAGCGAAAGAGCGAGCTTTTATTGCGCTCCCGCTTTGCCCTAGTCTAACTTACACGAGACTTCATAATTACGATTAAAGATTAGCAATTTAAATATGACGATTTGCTGCAGTGTCACTCAACAATAAATATTGGGTCAGCCTCGGATGGCACACCGACGAATGGCGCTCCAGTTGGTGAAGTGTTGGACAGTGCTGTTCCAACTGAATACGACTTGAAAGTATTTCTGGAGCTAGAGGACAAATTGGAATCTAACTTCTACGCAGCACACGACCGATCGGAGGAGCAGGATTTTCAAGCTATTAGAAGTAAATTGCCTGGGCAGTTTGGCTCTGCCGTGCTTAAATTGAGAACTATTTTACAGCGTGAGCTGGGCAAGCGTTCGAAGCCCACGCATTGTTCCACGTTTCGAATGAATCAAAGTGAATCCAAATCCATTATGTACATGCCAAATCGATCGCTCTTCTATTCTATGTTCACAGAAGTCATTGATAGTGAAGCTGAGCTGACTTCTGTAGAGAAGTTACAGCATTTGAGGTCATGTTTGTTCAGGCACACATTTGAGAGATATTAGTGCTGGCGCCTGGGGATTCATCGGTTGGCAAGCTACGGGAGTTTACAGAAGCCACCAACTCACATCTTTCCTCGTTGGAAGCGCTTGCAACCAAAGAGGAAATTGCAGAGTTCACGCAATCAAGCATAATTTGGACAATAATTGGCGACTCAATCTAAATGGGAAGCAGCTTGTCCAGTCACTATCTTCCATCCTAGGAGAAATTAACTGCCTTTCGGGAACAAAGATGACGTACCCTTGAAGGCATTCATCACTCCATGCAAGGGCAAGATGGTCAGGTTGGCAGTCAGGAAAAACCAAGAGTACGCATTATAGTGCGTAGTGCGAGAACAATATGATTGACAATTGTCAACGGCTTAAAAGTTTATCGCCGAATGATCTTCCCAAGGAAGCAAAGTGGCTTTTGTTATACGTCAATGGCCTACGAAAAGGCCATCACGTGATACGCATTTCCTTCGTTCAGCAGAAACATTCCATACTGTTCCATGGTTGCAGTAGCCCTCCTTTTCTGATCCTGTTCTATTAGCTGGAACTTTCTTGCCATGTCGCGCACTTTTGGACTCGGGATCGCAATTGATTTTCGTAACTACTCGTCTAGTTAATCAGCTTTAACTTCGAAAAATTAAATCGCTTACCGCAGTCTCTGGTACAGGAGATGCTAGCTTCTCAACTGAAGGTATCTCGGTGGATCTCGTTCTAACATCACTGCCGTCGTGCCCAGAAGATTACGGATAGTCAACCTTGCGTCTCAATTAGCACTGTTTATTGGCCTATACCTTTGAATATCTAGCTGGCTGACCCTTCGTTCCATAAGCCGCAGCGGATTGATCTGCTCATCGGAGCCGGACTTTTCTTTGAGTTGCTGTGTGTGGGACAAATTCAGCTAGCGCCTGGATTACCTTTGCTGCAGAAGACACATCTTGGATGGATTCTATCTCTTGGCGGGCACACGGCCCCCAACTCCTCGTCCATCACACTCGCTTACCCTCAGGGGAATACTCTGTTCGCTTGCCTATGAAGCGAAGTTTGGAGCCCTTGTAGCATACAACGTATAGCGATACGCTATCATAACGAGCTGATCTTATTGTAGCGACCAGAGGAGCACGCGCTGGTTCCGGCTTCTATTTGTCGTCGGCAAGGGGGGGGTGAGGATTTACCACTGTGCTACCTGCTCGCATTGGATACATATAATAATATTGATTTCGCGTGCTGTTTTCCTCCCTAACACATGATCGATCGGACTGGACATACAGAAAAGAAACTACCAAGAGTGACAAGCTATGCACACATAGAGGTTGCTCTGCAAAGAAAACAGAACATGCTGAAGTACGGGTTGTGCTGCTGAGTAGCTGTAGGTGTAGCAGCGTTTTGCCCACCCTACCTTGACCATCTGGGCCGCAAAGCCATATTAGTGGCCGATGATCCCTAAAACCCCCAGACTCACTTCATTTCCATAATCCACTCGGCATGGCGCCCTAAAATAATTTAGTTCATTATCGATTTCATTTTAAAACTTATTTATTACTTGACACAGGGGCATTTCCCTACTCTACTTAAACTCCCAATTGACTCAATAACTATTTTAGCGAACAACAGGATTCGAGAATATTCCAGGTTGGAAATTAAAATAATACTAATAATAATTAAAATAGAAGAATTATAACTAAATAGAAAAAAAAAGAATTAAATGTGTATATAAAAAAAAAACAGTATATGTATATAGGAGGTAGCCGCTAAACTGGCATACAAAGTTAACAGAGCATTTGTGACAACAACAAAAAAACCCATGGTTACTGTTCTTGCTATCTCTTCCGGCATGTGGATCTGCCCAACTGTTTTACCTCTCCCCTTCCTTCTTTCCTATACCTCTCCTTCTCTCACGCTCATGCATGCAATTTACTTAGAGTAAAGCAATATTCTTTCACTTACGTGCCATCCATCTCCAAAAGCGCTTTTGTCGAAGACGATCCGCTTGCTATAATTGCTGTAAATGTAATTTTATTGGGAGAGCACAACAACAAAAAGAGAAAAGAAGAGAAAGAACAAGGCGCGCAGAGGCTTTCGGGGGACTGCTTTTTTTCTTTGCTTTTGTGCATTGATATTGTATTTCTATTCCCTTATGCCTTTCTTTTCTTTGGGCTCCACATAGGGCTAGCCCTTACGGTTTAAGGGAAAAGAAAAGCAAGACTGAATTAACGGCGCTGCACTGCCGAAAGGGGAGCAAGGTATTTGTATTCGTACTCACTAAGACCTTGCCTATTGGCTCATGGGTATAATTTTGATCTGGGTTTTTATTTCCTCTACTTTTTTTTCACTAAGCCAGGTCGGCCGAGGGCAAGATATTTACGCAAAAAAACTTGGGGGCAAAAAAAATGTTCAATATTCCGCTTTTAGTTTCGCAGCTTCCCGGCGCCGACGATGCTGCTGATGCACTGAGTCGGACCCACAGCTGGAGCGGCGGACTCTCTGCCTTGCGCTTCTCTGCGCCAGCGGCGAATTCGATCGGTTCTTGTGCTTTTTTTTTCGGGAGCGCAGTCTCTTCTCTTCCCTTTCTATGGCCAGCTGGTTGTGGCTGCGGCCGGCTCGGTCATCGATCCCAATTATCTTTTTCCGCTATTCTCCCTTGGAAATCTGCTTGGCACAAAGTGCCAATTCTGTAATACAATAAAACCCATGTTCCATTTAACACTACCTAGCGACACCTAAACCCCAATGTCCAACTTACCGCTATGTGGCGATTGGCACTCTTGTTATATTAACTTGCATATGGCCGTCCGAAACAAAAAAAAAGAGACCACTTTCGGATGCCTTGCCTCCGGCGTGGGGTCAGAATGGAACGCCCCCTTACTGGGGTGGCAAATTTCTTTTCGATTTCTTTATGGTATAATTTGACAGCAACACGATTCTTTTGTTTGTCTTTTTTTCTTTGATTTAGCACTGGCGCGAGGTTTAGTTATGTTTTTTCCGCTAATATTTCCTCTTTCCACCACAAACACTACCTTCTGAAGTGGGGCCCAAAATCGAAAAGAGCGACCGTAGCTGGACTTGCATTCACGAACCCTCCTAACAGCGAAAGTGCCAACCACCATTTCCCTCGAGTTAACATAACCGCGGCCGACTCTCTCCCGAGTCCGACCGTCTGCCCAAAAAGTACCCGTCGATCACGAGCAATAGGGGCGCTAAACGCAAATTACGATATTCCCTGGATTTAAAATTTTTGATTAGTTTTTTTTTTTTTCCGTTCTTTTTATTTTTGTTGTTGTTGTAGTAATATTTTTGTAGCTGGTTCAAGCGTCACTACAAATTCCCCCCTACCAAAATCACACTTTGGGGGAACCACACCAAAAGTGGGATCCACGCTTGAACGGCTATTAAAAGAGAAGTTATTGTTTTAAATCCTTGGCGTGAAACTTCCCTATTAATTTACCCTGCAGATCTTCCACCTCATAGTAGCAATTTCCTAGCTTCTGTCGTATCCGACTTTTTATAAACGCTGGTGCTAGTTTAGCGCTAAAGCCCTTCGCGAAATTGCTTTGCTGGAAATTTCGCCGATATATCTCCTGGCCTACAACAAATGACACCTGCCGACTGCGCAAATTGTATGTTCTTTCATTCCTAGCGTGTTGTGCGTGCATCGTATCCTTTGCCTTATGTCTGATGAGGTCAAACGAATCCTCTTTACCAAACTGTACAGTGCGATCTTCCAGCATCTGTAAATTTCTTAACAGCCTGTAGCTGGCTCCATCGACAATCATGTGCTGGCCAAAAGCGAGGCGATAAGGAGTCGTATTTATGGCTGAATGGACCGAGGAACGCAGCGCACAGCAAATGTTACTGAGCTGCTCATCCCAATTCTTTTGATCAGGGCGGACATATGATTTCATTGCAGCTATCACCGATCGGTTTACTCGTTCTGATGCGTTTGCCTGCGGAGCGTAAACAGCAGTATACCTGTGCACAATATGATATTTCCCTAGCAGCGCATTAAACACCTCCGACCTGAACTGTACACCATTATCCGAAACAATTGTTTCAGGAACCCCAAAACAATGGAACAAATCTTCTTCCAGATACCGTGCCACGACATCCGCAGTAAACTTTTTTACTGGCTTTAAGAAAGGAAACTTCGACAAGTGATCAACCACAATAAAATCCCTATATGCCCAGAACGACTTCGGGGATACGGCCCCAGGAAATCGACAAACAGTTTCTGGAAAAACCTATCCGATGTACCAATGTTCCCTAAAGGCGGTCGAAGGGTGTGATTGGGATGCTTTGTGATCTTGCATACATGGCAATTATTTATATATGTCCTTACGTCGGACACCAAATTCGGCCAATAGTAGAAACGCCTAAGTTTTTCTAATGTTTTGTTTATCCCACAGTGAGCTGATAGCTGGTTTTCGTGAGCGTCTTTTAAGGTTTCCTCGACTAATCCTCGTGGTATCCAAAGCTTCCAACATAAATCGTCAGCTACCTTGTCTCCCGCCGCGTGCTCGGCGCGTCGGTATATATACCCATCTACGATTTTCAAATCTGGAGTCTTGGACGCGTTTTCAACGAGTTTGTCTCTTAGGGCTACATACTCCGGCGACCTAAATTCTTCTGACTGAAGGTCAACAATGCTGGACAAAACTAATGCCGATAAGTCTTCGGTATTTGTGCGCGAAAGAGCATCTGGGACTACGTTTTGGCTACCTTTTCTATGCTGGATTTTAAACGGGAACCCCTGAAGTTTTAAGGACCATCTAGCTAACCGTGAACTGAGATCAGACTGGGTCATTAGCCATTTTAAAGATGCATGGTCTGTTATGATGATGAACTCCTGCCCTTCGATGTAAGCCCTAAACTTCTTAACCGCCAAAACTGCTGCCAAACACTCTTTTTCGGTCACTGTGTAATTCCGTTGGCATTTATTTAGCTTCCGTGACATGAAAGCCACAGGTACTTCATCCTTGTCCTCATTGGTCTGCATCAACACGGCCCCCACGCCTGAGTCACTTGCATCACAATGTATGCTAAATGGTATATTGAAATTCGGGCTATGCAAAACTGGGGCTGTGCTCATACGTTCCTTTAATAATTCGAACGACTTTTGTGCTTCTTCGCTCCAAACAAAGCTACGCTTTTGCTTTAGAGTATCTGTTAAAGGGGCGGCCAATGCAGCATAGTTCCGGATGAACTTATGATACCATCCAGTTAAGCCAAGGAAACGTCGAACTTGCTTAATTGAACGAGGTACTGGAAAATCGGTAACAGCTGCTATTTTGTCTGGATCGGTATTAATCGTGCCATTACCAATTACGTGACCTAAATATTTGACCTCCTTTATACAAAAATGACTCTTTTCAACATTAAGGGTTAAATTTGCTATTTTAAATTGAGTAGCTAGAATTCCTAATACCTCCAGATGCCGCTCAAATGTGTCAGACACGATCAAGAGGTCATCAAGGTAGATGAAAACTTAATTTCGGAGATTTGCGGGGATAACCTTATCCATGAGCCTTGACATGGTCTGAGGTGAGTTAGTTAGCCCAAATGGCATCACGGTGAACTGATAAAGAGGCCTCCCGGGAACAGTAAACGCCGTTTTATCCCGCGATTTCTTATCGAGCGGTATCTGCCAAAATGCGTCTTTTAGATCCAAGCTTGTAATGAACTCGGCCTTGGGCAATCTCGCCAAAATACCATCGATAAGCGGCATAGGGTATGCGTCCTTTACTGTAGAGTCGTTGAGTTTCCTGCTATCGATGCATAGTCGAACTTTGCCAGGTTTGCGCACTAATACTACTGGTGAGGACCAACTACTATTTGATTCTTCGATTACCCCCAGCTTAAGCATTCGATCCAATTCATTGTACATCAGCTTCTCTATAGCAGGTGAAACTGGATAGTGACGCTGCTTGATTGGTTTTGCGTCAGCTATATCAATCGAATGCGATATCAAGGTGGTGCGTCCTAAACCTTTGATAGCAAAGGAGGGAAACAGAAGAATGGCAGCTGCTAGTGTTTTTTGTTGATGTACAGTTAATGACCTACTTAAGGGATCGCTCACTGACAAAACCGATAGTTGCTCACTTAAAAGAGAAACTGGAAGCAAGTTAAACGCCTTCCAAAAATCTATACCCAAATAAAGGTCTCCCGATAAAGATGGGACTACGAAAAAAGGTTATCTTCTTGGATTCGCCTCGATAGCTAACCTCTGTCGTCAGTCGACCAATAATATCCTGTGATTTTCCATCGGCCGTCTTCACCGTGGCCGATAAACGCTTATATTCCGTTTTCTCCATTACGTCTTTCGCCAGATGACCGCCAATACAGCACACGGACGCACCGGTGTCCAAAAGGCCGACTACCGTGTTACCCAGTAGAGTGACTTGGGCATATGGGCGGAAGTCATGGAGTTTCCCAATTACTGTCTCTAATAGCATCTTGCGTTCGGCCCTAGTTTGACGGTTGAAGGCGATCCTACGCAATCGCGAACGAGTGCTACTTTTGCCGGGAGTGGAATAATTAATGGATTGCTGTAAGTCAGGGTGATATGACGCGGCCGGTAATAAGTTATGTAACAATTTTGGAGTCTCATCTAATCTGTATTCGTCCCCCTCGAGACAACTTGTTTGCGTGCACTTTTCGGTTGTGCACGCGATGCTAAGTTTTTTGTGGCATTCGAGCTGCAACGGCGGCAGTTTGGCTTATACGTGTCAGCCAATCCACAACCAAAGCAGAAGACTCGCCGTTCTGCTAGACACTCCTGATAACGGTGGCCCTTCGCCCCGCAATTCCAACAGGAAGCTTCAATGGCAGCTACCTCTACCTCTTCAATATCAGAACTATCGGATTCGGAAATGTGGTCTGTTTGATGTCCCAACGCACTAATGTTACGATATTTGGGTTTCGGTATCGCCACTGAAGGTTTGTAGACTGTCCGCATAAAAATTTCGCGTGTTCGCACCAGATGTCTTAACTGAGCAATGGTGGAAGCTGGCTCATATAATATTTCTCGCTGAACCTCAGTAAGAAGATTTGCTCTTAGAGTCTCTAACAAAGATTGCTCCGACATGGGCTGTGTGAGCCGATCTGCCAAAGAGGCGATCACACTGTAAAATCATCGAACGACTCATTTACGAGCTGTTTACGATCTTCGATTTCCGTCCGGATTATGCGATCCGTGCGTGAATCTTTGAATTGACCCCTTAACGCTACACATAAGTCATGCCAGCGAATTTGGGACACACTTTTGTGGTATCTCCAATACCACTCACTAGCCTTACCCTCAAATAAATTGTTCGAGTTTCGGGCTACTAGTTCGAAGTTCCCATTCATCGTTTGGTGGGTTAAGGCTTCGATTCTATAAATGAAGTCATCTATAGACATAGAATCCTTGCCATTGAATCTCAGCTTCCAATTTGCCATTATTTGACTTATACGATCCGGACGTACCTCACCCGGCAGTGGCGCCTGACTAAAGATTTGACCATAATCCCGTGTCTGATCCGAAGCTGCCTGCGAGTGTGAATTGGGCAATAAAGGCTGTATATTATGCTGCTCAACGTGTGTCCCTGATGACAACTGTTCTATACGGATTGGGACCCTCTCTAGAGGAAGCTGTCGAAGCTGCTTGTAAACCTGTACTAATAGCTTGGGAAAGTTTTTCTGTTAGTTGTGCCATTGCTGCACTCATGGCTAGAGTTTGCTTTGCCATTTCTGCTGAAATTGTGCCTGCCATCACCGTGTACAAAACATCACTTGCCGCTCTATTGCTCGTAGTCGGCGTGGAAGCATCTAAATTCTCCTGATCTGGTGGAGGGTCAGGCATGGTTGCAGTTTCGACTGGTTTGGTTTTCGATCTAGTAGTCAGTGAGTGAGAAATAGACGGTGCTCTTTGGTTCGAAGTTGTGGGACGTTCAATGTCTTTTAGGTTAATCAATTTTTCAGGGCTTCGTTTAACCGGCATTGCTCTTGACTCGCTTAATTAAATTAATTTTGTATAACGCTAAGAAAAAAATTGTATAAAAGAAGGAATTTGTATAAACTGTTTGGTTGCCATGCTATCGTTTCATATGGTTGTGACGGTCTTAATCAGCTGTTCCAATGTGTGCTTGTCAATATAGTACAGATTAGAATAGAAAACGAAAAGAGTACACGATAACATTATTTTCCGCCAGTGGCGGCTACGCTGTAACTCACTAAGCTCCAGCAAACAATATTAGGAAGTATACATAAGTGAAAACACAAAGGAAGCAAAGAAGGAAGGGAGATATGTTACATAGGAGTGAACTTTCCTGAGAAGGTATCACGATTCCAAAGGCAACTGATAGGTATGATTGTCCTCAAGCAAGGTAAACGGGATGGCCGTAGGTCTTGACTCCACGTGTAACCAATAAGCAACGCCTACTATGCAGTATGAACAATCCACCCAAGGATTCTAATGACTTTATACTATTAAATTTTGGAGTTATAACCATTTAAAGTTATAACGCTTCCAGAAACTCTCCATAAAGCACATGAGTTAACTGTTTTAGTGGAGTCCAGGTAGTAAAGCAATTTTAAGCTTTAGCTATCTCCATAGAGCTCTAACCATTAACAGAACAAGGAACCGAGAACCAATCGAACAAGTGTTAGGAACTATATTATCAGATGTAATTGATAAGAATGAAGACTATCGGTTGGGGTCAGCCAGGATGGCTGCTTCGTGCCCCACGTTGGGCGCCAAATAAGATTATAATATATCTATAAGTTAGAACTGTAGCATACAACGTATAGCGATACGCTATCATAACGAGCTGATCTTATTGTAGCGACCAGAGGAGCACGCGCTGGTTCCGGCTTCTATTTGTCGTCGGCAAGGGGGGGGTGAGGATTTACCACTGTGCTACCTGCTCGCATTGGATACATATAATAATATTGATTTCGCGTGCTGTTTTTCCTCCCTAACACATGATCGATCGGACTGGACATACAGAAAAGAAACTACCAAGAGTGACAAGCTATGCACACATAGAGGTTGCTCTGCAAAGAAAAACAGAACATGCTGAAGTACGGGTTGTGCTGCTGAGTAGCTGTAGGTGTAGCAGCGTTTTGCCCACCCTACCTTGACCATCTGGGCCGCAAAGCCATATTAGTGGCCGATGATCCCTAAAACCCCAGACTCACTTCATTTCCATAATCCACTCGGCATGGCGCCCTAAAATAATTTAGTTCATTATCGATTTCATTTTAAAACTTATTTATTACTTGACACAGGGCATTTCCCTACTCTACTTAAACTCCCAATTGACTCAATAACTATTTTAGCGAACAACAGGATTCGAGAATATTCCAGGTTGGAAATTAAAATAATACTAATAATAATTAAAATAGAAGAATTATAACTAAATAAAAAAAAGAATTAAATGTGTATAAAAAAAACAGTATATGTATATAGGAGGTAGCCGCTAAACTGGCATACAAATTTAACAGAGCATTTGTGACAACAACAAAAAACCCATGGTTACTGTTCTTGCTATCTCTTCCGGCATGTGGATCTGCCCAACTGTTTTACCTCTCCCCTTCCTTCTTTCCTATACCTCTCCTTCTCTCACGCTCATGCATGCAATTTACTTAGAGTAAAGCAATATTCTTTCACTTACGTGCCATCCATCTCCAAAAGCGCTTTTGTCGAAGACGATCCGCTTGCTATAATTGCTGTAAATGTAATTTTATTGGGAGAGCACAACAACAAAAAGAGAAAAGAAGAGAAAGAACAAGGCGCGCAGAGGCTTTCGGGCTTTGCTTTTTCTTTGCTTTTGTGCATTGATATTGTATTTCTATTCCCTTATGCCTTTCTTTTCTTTGGGCTCCACATAGGGCTAGCCCTTACGGTTTAAGGGAAAAGAAAAGCAAGACTGAATTAACGGCGCTGCACTGCCGAAAGGGGAGCAAGGTATTTGTATTCGTACTCACTAAGACCTTGCCTATTGGCTCATGGGTATAATTTTGATCTGGGTTTTTATTTCCTCTACTTTTTTTTCACTAAGCCAGGTCGGCCGAGGGCAAGATATTTACGCAAAAAAAACTTGGGGGCAAAAAAAAAAAAATGTTCAATATTCCGCTTTTAGTTTCGCAGCTTCCCGGCGCCGACGATGCTGCTGATGCACTGAGTCGGACCCACAGCTGGAGCGGCGGACTCTCTGCCTTGCGCTTCTCTGCGCCAGCGGCGAATTCGATCGGTTCTTGTGCTTTTTTTTTCGGGAGCGCAGTCTCTTCTCTTCCCTTTCTATGGCCAGCTGGTTGTGGCTGCGGCCGGCTCGGTCATCGATCCCAATTATCTTTTTCCGCTATTCTCCCTTGGAAATCTGCTTGGCACAAAGTGCCAATTCTGTAATACAATAAAACCCATGTTCCATTTAACACTACCTAGCGACACCTAAACCCCAATGTCCAACTTACCGCTATGTGGCGATTGGCACTCTTGTTATATTAACTTGCATATGGCCGTCCGGAACAAAAAAAAAAGAGACCACTTTCGGATGCCTTGCCTCCGGCGTGGGGTCAGAATGGAACGCCCCCTTACTGGGGTGGCAAATTTCTTTTCGATTTCTTTATGGTATAATTTGACAGCAGCACGATTCTTTTGTTTGTCTTTTTTTCTTTGATTTAGCACTGGCGCGAGGTTTAGTTATGTTTTTTCCGCTAATATTTCCTCTTTCCACCACAAACACTACCTTCTGAAGTGGGGCCCAAAATCGAAAAGAGCGACCGTAGCTGGACTTGCATTCACGAACCCTCCTAACAGCGAAAGTGCCAACCACCATTTCCCTCGAGTTAACATAACCGCGGCCGACTCTCTCCCGAGTCCGACCGTCTGCCCAAAAAGTACCCGTCGATCACGAGCAATAGGGGCGCTAAACGCAAATTACGATATTCCCTGGATTTAAAATTTTTGATTAGTTTTTTTTTTTTCCGTTCTTTTATTTTTGTTGTTGTTGTAGTAATATTTTTGTAGCTGGTTCAAGCGTCACTACACCCTTGGGCGATTCCTACTTGCAAGCGAAGCGTCGCTACGCTTGGAAAATTTGGAGCGCAAGCTCGTGCGTAATCCTGCTCGTTATGCAAAGTATTCAGTTTTTTTTTTTTTTTTTTTTTTAAATTCCAATTTAATTGCTCGTATTTACAACTTATTTTATACTTAATGCAAACTATAATAGAAGTTAGGCTATGCAAGCCCAACATGTGTGGTACGGCCGTGAAGCAATGCTTCACACATGTGCAGGCTTCGTTTAGTCTAACTGGTCTCTTGTCTGGCGCTCAACAGCGCGCAGTTCCCACATAATGATCGCCGCGAAGTCGCCTCCCAGTTATCCGGGGACAGGAGCATGCACGGCACCAAGTTCAGCTTGGTAACAGCCCCACCCAGCGCTACTTCTAGCAGCTGGCGCTGCGCTGCGAACCTGCCACACGAAAATATTGCATGTTAGGCATCCTCCTGCACGTTGTGCCCGCACCAAGAGCATTCTGCGGAGTCCGCGTGCCCGAAGCGATGAAGGTAGCTTCGGAAGCAGCCGTGACCGCTGAGGAGCTGAGTCAGGTAAAAGTTTACCTGCCCATGCTTCCTGTTTACCCACGCGTCGATGACCGGGATAAGCTAGTGGGTCCATCGCTCTTTAGTGGTCGTGTCCCAGCGCTGTTGCCACCTTCTGAGGCTCTCCTGCTTGCACGCCATGCGTGCCTGCCTTTTTCCAGCCACGTCCATTCCTCTGCCATGCGTTTCCTGGTAGTAGGTGGACCGTTCCTCCGCCAGGAGTTCCAGGGGTGCTATACCCGCGATCACGTGTGCTGCCTCGTCCGAGACCGTACGGAAGGCACTGGTGATCCGAATCGAAGAGAGGCGGTGCGTGGCTGCCAGACCCCGTGCGTAGCTCGCTGTTTGAAGGGCCTTTGCCCAGATTGGCGCAGCATATAACATCACCGATCTCGTGACACTCGTTAGCAGCTGTCGTCGCCATTGCTTTGGTCCTGGGGTGTTCAGCATTAGCCTCGAGAGCGCACCGTTGGTGGTCGCCGCCTTCGTGCCCATGTAGGCCAAGTGCTCCCGAAAGCAGAGACGTGTGTCTACCAAGACAACAAGGTATTTGATCGCGCGCTTAGATGACACCAAGGTACCTGCCACTGAGATGTTGGCCGTCTCGACTTTCTTCCGGCTGGATACCAGCACTGCCTCTGTTTTGTGGGGTGCGAGTTCGAGCCCGACCAGGTCCAGCCACTGTTGGATGCGCGCTATCGTCTGGTTGCAGGTCGTTTCCACGACGGACAGGTCTTTTGCCACCATCGTCTGCAAAACCCACCATGTGTACTCCGTGAGGGAGGCTGAGTCGCAAGATGCCGTCGTACATTGCGTTCCACAGTGTGGGCCCAGCACTGAGCCCTGCGGGACGCCTGCCGATACCTCGTATTTTTCCGTGCCAGCCTGCGTGTCGTTCAAGAGCAGCCTTCTCTCAAAGTAGCTTTGTACCATCCGCTGAAGGTACCTGGGTGTGTCGAAACTCTCCAGCGCCCTTAGGATGCAGCTCCACCTCGCCGTGTTGAACGTGTTCTTTATCTAGTTCTTTATCTTTATCGTCTAGTGTGACCACTAGGCAATACTCTTTCCCGCCGCCTTTCCACCAAGTGCCGGCAATTGCACAGGAGGCAATGTCCACCACCTTAGGTTAGGTTAGGTTAAGGCGGTAGCCGGGAGGGGGGGGATAAGAGCCTCCCGCCCCCAAGCTCACTTGGACCTATAAAAGGTCCATTGTGTTGCCGCATGGGCATGTGCCCCTTCGCGTAGCCCGAACCGTGAGAGCATACTACTGCAGGTTAAGGGCAGTCCCATCCGGTGGCTTGGATGTATTTGGACAAGGTCCCTGGTTTGATTTCGGACAGGTCCGAAATGTCCGTGAGGAAAGCGGCCCCGAGAATACGAAGACGACGATTTCCAAGGGCTGGGCAGTGGCAGAAGAAGTGGGGGACCGATTCCTCCTCTTCCTCGTCGCGACAACTCCTGCAGAAGTCGTTATAAGGGATTGACAGTCTAGAGGCATGAGTGCCGATCTGCCAGTGTTCCGTAATGGCTCGAGTAACTGCAGAGCACTGTGCTCTGCTGAGTCTATACAGCTCTGCTGAGCGCTTCTTCGATCGATATGGCCATATCAATCTTGAGACTTTACAGGAAACGGTTTGCTGCCATCTCCTATTGGCATTTTGCTCGAACAATTCGTGCGTTAGGAGCCTGCACGTAGCCAAGGGCATCGCTACTTGCTCCCTCTCCGATAGGAGAGGAATCGTAGTACCCTGCCTGGCTAGCCTGTGGCCGGGGACCCATATAAGGAAGAGATCTAACTGCTCTGCGATCTCGTGCAGAGACCTGCGGCAGTCATTTACAGTCGCTGAGTTCGACGATATTGAGCCTAGAGCTTTGATAGCTGCTTGGCTGTCTGGAGAAGACGCACACTAAGTGCGTATCTAGAAGTAGTTTGGAGACGATCGAAATGGCCTCCTTGATGGCTTCAACCTCCGCTTGGAACACACTGCAGTGGTCCGGGAGCCTGAAGCAATGACTGATGTTCAGCTCGCTGCAGTAGACTCCGCCTCCCACGCGGCCGTCTAGCTCTGAGCCATCAGTGTAGAAGTGGACCGCATTTGCAGGTCCTGGTTCGCCCATCTCCCAGTCCTCCCTAGGTGGGATTGATACCTGGAAGGGCGTCGAGAGGTGATCACTAGGAATACAGTAATCTGTCCTCTCTGGTAATTGCGGGAGTCTCATCAGGATTCCCGAGTGCCCAACCGCGGATGCTTTCCACAGTCTGACTTCTCTCATTCTGAGGGCGGAAAGTGTTGCCACCTTCTTTCCCATGAGATCCACAGGGAGGAGGTCCAGCACAGTATCCAGGGCTTCCCCTGGAGTAGTGCGTAGCCCGCCCGTTATGCATAGCTCTGCCATGCGTTGAACTCTGCTGAGTTTATTGAGGCATGTCCTTCTGTCTAAGGCTGGCCACCATACCACCACTCCATAGAGCATGATTGGTCGTATGATGGCGGTGTAGAGCCACCGAACTATATAGGGGGTCATTCCCCATTTTAGTCCGATGGCTTTCCTGCAAGTATAGAAGGCCACTGTGGCCTTCTTTACTCTATCCTCTATGCTCAATTTCCAATCGAGCTTTCTATCGAGGATTAGGCCAAGATACTTGGCGTTGTTGCTGAAGACTAGCGTTTCCCCACATAGTCTTGGGGGAATCAATACCGGAACTTTGTACTTCCTAGTGAAAAGCACCAGTTCCGTTTTAGACGGGTTGACGCCTAACCCGCATTTGTCTGCCCATTTCGACATTTTCGTCAGAGGACTTGTCATGCACTCACACATCGTCTGCGGAAATTTTCCGGAGAATGCTATGGCAACATCGTCCGCGTACGCCACCACACGGCAGCCACCCCCCTCTATCTCCCGCAGCAGTGCGTTCACTGCCACGTTCCATAGGAGGGGCGAGAGGACTCCGCCCTGCGGTGTACCTCTGCTGACAAATCCGGTGCACGTTGAAGTCCCCAGTGATGCCTCAACCGTCCTGCATTGTAGCATCTGATCGATCAGGCTCACCGTCCTGGAGTCAACGCCCAGGTCCACCACCTTACGAACGGCGTCTATCGTGGATCGGGCCTTGCGAAAGCCGTATTGGTGCGGTGAGAGGTCGCCAGCCTCCGCGATGGACCGTTCCAGCCGCGCGCAAACCACCTTTACCCGCGGTGTCGATTAGGCAGATTGGCCTATACGACGACGCTGTCCCCGGCGGCTTGCCTGGCTTGGGAATGAGCACCAGCTTCTGGATTTTCCACCTCACAGGGAACACTCCTTCACGAAGGCACTGATTGAGCAGCTTCGCAAAGATGTCCGGACGCGTGGAAAGGGCTAGCAAGAGGGCTCTGTTCGGGATAGAGTCCGGCCCAGGAGCCTTGTTCGGGCTGATGCTCCTGGCTGCGCGTGCGACTTCCTCGAGTGACACCTCCTCGATGTGTGCCTGACTGGGCGGTTGCAGTGTGAGGCAACGGACATCCCCGATGTGGTCAGCCCTGTACGGGAAAAGTTTCTCCACGATGGATCTTGTCGTGTCGGGGTCCGATGGGGGTGCCTTCTTCTTGGCGCACAGTTTGTTCGTTACCACTTGTACGCCCTTCCCCATGGGTCCTGCTCCGCAGAGTCGCATAGCTTGAGGAAACACTGGCGTTTGCTATCCCTAATGGCCGCTTTGAGAGCCCTTCTGCAGTCCCTGAACGTGGATTGCCATTGCGGAAAGGCAGTGGTTCCGCGCGAGCGCTGGTAGCGGCGTCGAGCTTGGTTGCATTCCCGGCGTAACTCGGCAATGCCCTCGTTCCACCAGAACACAGGTTGGTGGTGGCGACCGTAGTGCCTCCTCTGAGCCATGGTGGCAGTGCATGCTGCCTCCAGATGCTCCATGACATGGTTGGCCATGCACTCAGCATTTCCACTCGCCGTGAGGTTGGACATAAGCTCCGTGAACAGGGCCGTATTGAGCGTATCGGTGCGATAGCATTTCCATCTGGGCGCAGCTGTCTCTACGCTAGACGTCTGTTGGCCTATGTCCCAGATAATTGCCCTGTGGTCGCTCCCTGTGTAGATGCTGCTGATGCTCCAGCCCGATGAATTAACGAGGGGGAACGTTGTGAGTTGCTGCTGCGACCGCAACTCTACATTTATACCCGATACATAGTCAGTATGGCTACATTAAACGACAAAGAGTGCGTGCGAGAGAGACAGAAAATCAGTCAGAACGTGTCGACGGGCGCTGCGTAGCCACTGCAAATTGATTTGTTCCTTTTGGCTATAATAATAATCCGATCTGATTCGGATTCCGCAAGATTCGGCAATCTGGTAGATATGGCCATTCTCTATGATTGTGCGTTTTTAATTTTCTCCTAGCTTCAAAATTGTGGTTGCCACAGGGTTTCGTTGTTTATGGCTGCGGAAGGGGGTGGGGCGAAATTTTTAAACACACTTGTAGCAGTGAGCTATCAACAGTGAGTTCTGCAGTGAAAAATTACAAATAGTTTTGTAGCAGTGAGAGCTCGACAGTCAGGTCTAATAGTCTCTGAGATCTGTGGATGCTCCAGATTTTCGTCCTTTGCGGGGGCGGAAGGGGGTGAAGCGAAATTTTAATAACAACTCGTCAAGGTCCGATATCACAGGAGTGTGGATACCAAATTTGGTTGCTCTAGCTTTTATAGTCTCTGAGATCTAGGAACTCATATTTAGCAATAGGCAAAGCCGGCTATGATACGTGTGTGTTAGAGAGAGACAGCGCGAGAAAGGGGTCGGAAACGGTTCCTTCTGGACGTTACACACATCCATTTTCACCACAAATCTAATATACCCCAATACTCATTTTGAGTATCGGGTATAAAAAGTGAGCTGCTGACGAACGTAAGGTCGATGACAGATCCGATTCCTGCTCTGGAGAAGGTATGCTGGTTTCCCTGGTTGAGGAGCGCGATGTCCAGGGGCGCAATGATCTCCAGCAGAGCCCTTCCTCTCGCACTCGTCGCCACGCTTCCCCACTCCTCAGCCCACGCGTTGAAGTCACCTCCGATGGCTACCGGGTGACGTCCTCTAGCATCAGCCGTTAGGTTGTCTAGAGTACCTGCGAACTCGGAGAGCGAAAGACTTGGGGCGAGGTAGACGCTGTATATCCACACACCTCCGACCTTAGCGCGCACAAATCCAGCCGCAGTGCTTGAGAGGGAAAGCTGCAATGGCGTGGCCCCGCATACCCATATCGCGGCCTTTTTGGTGGCATCCAGGATGAACCCAGGGGACTCCCTATTTTGGTATGGCTCGCTGAGGATGGCGAGATCAATTGCCAATTCTCTTACAGTTTGGCTCAGCAGGTCTTGAACCGCAGCGCAGTGGTTGAGGTTGAGCTGCATAACCTTCATTATTGGGCCGGCAAGCTGGACGCACTCCTGGCTGCTGGACATCTCCTGCTACCCGCATAATGGTTCGTCTCTTTGCTGTTGTTAGCAGTGCAGATGCAACACCGCAGATCGCTCTGACAGGTTGCCGCCTTGTGCCCGGTTACGCCGCATCTGAGGCAGCATCCGGTGCGATCCACCGCGCTCTTGCACCTGATTGCTAGGTGCCCAAACTCCAGACATCTGTAGCATCGTCTTTGAGCTGTCCGCTCCCGGATCCTACAGCTTGTCCATCCGACCATAAGTTTCCCCACTACGAGCAGGGATCTTGCCTGCACGGGCGGCAGGCACACAGCTGCCAGTTGCGTACCAGCGAACGATGGCCTCAGGCTTTTAATGGCGCTGGTGTCCACGCTGGGAGCGTTTATCGATGCAGCTATCGCTGCTGCGATGTCCTCCTTCTCGACCAGGCTGTCAAGATCCCTGACCTCCACGCAGAGTTCTTCTGACACCGCCCTGATGCCCGTCTGCAGTCCCAGTGCCGTGCTGATATCCTCCTTGAGCTTAGCTGTGTTGCTTTTGCTCGCGCCGTTGAGCTCGAGCAGCAGCTGCTAACATTATCCCCTACCTCCTGGAGCTTGCCATCCTGGCGCCTGGTGACCATACGGAGGATGTCACTGTAGCTAAGCTCTCCCTGGGGTTGAATGATAATCGCGTCTGGCCTTGGCTCGCGCTCACGCGGCTCCCGTTTTTTCTTTACCCAGGGGCCCACCTGCTGCCACTGGAGCTGTTTCTTAGCGGCTGGGGTGGCACCATGGTCCACTGTACCAGAGGGGGCTATTTTTTCCTGGGACTGCGCCGGCAGCTTGAGCTGGGTCGACGCTTGCTGAAGCTTCGTGCCTCTCTGTCTCGTTGTGGGCTCAGCAGCCATTTGGGGCGACTCGCGCAGCCTCTTTGAGCCGGTGTGCGGCGGCTTCGCAGCTGTTTGGGTACCAATAGTGGCGGTCGAAATTGTCCTGGTGTGCAGCTTCTCGAAATTGTTGACCACCAGGGCCTGAAGGGCTACCACTCTCAGAGCTAAATCTTTCATCACGTTGTCCACGTGCCGCTGGTCGTTCATCCTCTTGACCAGCTCATTAGCCCGAGTACCCAGGTTTTTTAGCAGCTCTAATGGGTCAGAGTGCGGTCGCTTCTTCTCTTTGCCATCCGGACCGAACTGGAACATGCTCGAGCCCTGAGCTTTCGCAGGTGCCGACGGTGGTGGGGATCTGGTAAGGGCGTGGCGCTTACCAAAGACTGCGTCCTCAGTCATCTTCTCTATCTGTGTGTTTGGTGTGTGAGAGGTGTTGTCCATGTATTAAGAATCTCCACTCGAGTTCGTTATTCCTGGCCGCAGTGCGTAGTCACCGTGGTGATCCCATGGGTGTCTTTCCGTGGAGTGAGGTCCATGCGGGGTTGACCCTGGGCCTTATGAGCACCAGGGTTCAGAGCCAGATCGGTGCTAGTTGGGATATAAATCAACCAAGCCTACGCATCCACCATAGTGGGACGGCCAGGAAGCGTTAAACGAGGCCTGCCAAGGTTTTAACGAGACGGGGGCGGTGGGGACATTAACCTATGGGCCATTTCAACAGGGGTTCAGCCTGCCTATTCAGGTCATAGAATGTCGACGCCGTCAGCCCAGAGTCTACTGCACGTAAGGGGGGTTCCAGTGGGTCGTACGTAGCACCTTACTGGTCTCGGTGTTACGGGTGGTATAGTACCTACCAAGGCGCTGTTTTCCATCGGAGCCTATGGCACCGATGGGTCCACTATGTAGACTTATCCTGGGCATCCCGCGATGGCCGGGAATTTCATCCAGACGTTAGTCGCTGGGGGTTATACCGCCCCTTCTCGGTCGCCAGAGCCCCGTTAAAGGGTACGCCGCCGTAGCGGTGGGGTTGGCAGGAGGTCAGATCCGGGACCCGTTGTGTACCCGATGGCCTCAGAAAGCGCCGATGTGGAATGTGAGCCTCTAATGATCCCTATCAGTTCTAATTTGCCACATCCTATAGCCCCGTGTTGAGGGGATCGAGAAGTCGTGGCATACTTCTAGGATGTATGATGCAGCGCCATCTGCCGGTGCTCGTCTTCCTGGGTGCTACGTAGCAGCGCCCTCTGGCGGTGGGACACGCCTGCGATGAGTAGACTATCGCCGTCTTGTGGCCCTGGTCAGCAGCTGCTGCTCTGATTAGGAAAATAAACATACAGAAAAACGTGGAGCTCATCTTTAAGAAGCTGAGACAACTGGTGCATTATGTCGGGCATTAAAACGGCCAACCTACGCATTCTCGCGCGGTGCAGGCAACTCAGTTGCGAGACATGGTAACTGCGTCGCCATCCATCTTGAGCCGGTGAGAGGAGGAGAGAAACTCTCCCCGGGAGCCTCGTGAGTGCGGTCATTTATTTGAGTTTGAGTGACAAACCCCAAATTAATTTAGCCATGACAGATTGCTTTAAAATCCTGTTTGACGACCTTCTTGGGTTTTGACGCGGTCTGCTCGGACCAGGAGCCCGAAGTAAAGCACAGTAGGCATCGCGCCCATAGGGTAAGTATGGGTGGACGTACGCTCGCTTACCGTTGATCACTCTCTCTTTGAGTTGTAGCCAGTCACTTCACTCAGCGGCTGCCACCGCCGACGCGGATGAAAAGAAAACCAGCCTGGATCGGAGGCGGGCACAACGAGGAGGAGCTCGACCTGCCCTGACAGCCAAAGCAGTACCTCGTCAGCCCAGGGCCTATTCCACCCCCGGCAGCTCCGCAGACACACGGAACGCGGCGCAAACACAGGAGCGACAGAGGCGCGCGACTGACCCGGGTTTTTTTCCCACTCGTATTCAGTATTTCTGAAGGAGTACCTGTCCCTCGATCGTATGTCTCTGGTGCCAAGCGAAGATAGGCACAAGTGCAAATATTTCTTGGCAGATCATTGCGTCATCAAAGGGGACAGCTTCACAACAAAGCTGAGGGTCGTGTTCGACGACTCTACAACTACTACATCTGGACTTATGTCATACGTCAGGTACCACCATTTTCCATTGCTCTTACAGGTGATATCGGTAACATGTATAGATGTGTGCGTGTCTTAATGCCTGACACCATGCTCCAATGCATATTGTGGCGTGACTGTCACAAACAGAGTCACCTATGGGAAGAAGTCTGCATCGTTTTTGAGCTATGCATCGACTAGCCATGGATGAGTCGTCTTCGGATCCATTGGGGTCGGAAACCGTTGTACAGGACTTCTACGTAGGCGACATGGAGGAAACTCGTTCGAGGAAGTGCTGGATATTATGCGTCAAACTACGGACTACAAACTACAAACTCTTCTTGCTCGAGGGAATTTTCATTGCGAAAATGGTGTTCCAATTCCTCTTATGTGCTTCGCAATGTCCCAGAGGTTGAAAGGTAAAGTTTTCTGAAGCTAGATGATGGCAGTGATGTAACCAAAGCGCTTGGGCTCATGTGGGAGCCCCCTTAAGGATAACTTTTTTTAAGATTTGTTTCTCAAATCGGTGTTGGCAAGCACACTAAGCGTTCGGTGTTGTCAACCATTGCACGGTGCTATGATCCCATGGGTTTGATCGGACCAACATTGACAAGAGCGAAAATAATCATGCAACGCATGTGGAGGGACAAGCTGCATTGGAATGAAAGTCTCCCTCAGCCTTTGGAACCGGCCTGGACTGGCTTTTGCACGGAATTCGCTACTGTGGGTCACGCTACATTTCCTTGCTACGTATTTTAACCTAAGGCCAGGTTTAAGTTACATGCCTTCTGTGATGCCAGCCTTCAGGCCTATGGGGCTAGTATTTATGCTCGTTCGTTTATGGTTACCGCTTTGTTCGAAGGCTGGGGTTTACTTCGCGAAATCAGGAAAATGGAGACCTTCGACTGTGATCAACTGTCTTGGCTGCGAGAGGAACCATCCAAATTGTGATATACAAAAATCTAACAAGATCTTTGCAATACAACAACTTACGAGGGGCGTGGATTGGCGCTATGTGCAAACTGAGATGAACCCGCCTGACATTCTGTCAAAGGGAGCCGCGCCTCAGGATCTCTTGCATTCTAGTTTGTGGATGAATGGACCTTCCTTCTTGCAATGCAAAAGAAGTTGCTGGCCTGAACGGTGCTCGATAGCAGTCAATCTTCCGGAAATTTTTCATAGGGTATTGCTGTCGTCTGAGCGTGTCGACACGCACGTCGTTTAAGCACATCAACTCATTCGGAGTCTTGATGCGCATTTTTGACTACGTTTAGAAGTTCAACAGTAGGACGAAGTCACCGGATTTTTCATCTGAGGACCTTCGCAAAGGATCGCATTTGTTATGTCGCATCGTTCAACGAGCCCACCTGTATCCTAAGTATCTTGCTCTGCGGAAAGGGAATTGTGTAGAGGCTTCCAGAAGAATCATCTCGCTCTCGCCTTTCATAGATGACTTTGGTCTAATTCGTGTTGGTGGCCGCCTGCGGCACTCAAATCTCGGCTTCGATGCGCGCCACCCAATTATTTTGCCAAGGGATCCTCCATTGACGTTCATTACGCACTTTTATCGGAAGCATCACCATGCTGGTCCGCAGTCGCTACTTGGAGCAATTCGCTTACAGTTTTGGCCCATCGGCGGCATGGAAACTGTTGCTCGCGCCTTGCGGAAATGCGTCATCTGCTGCCGGTCCAGGCCTCGTCTTGTGGAACACATCATGGCTGACCTACCGAAGGATCGAGTACAGGATTCGCCTGCATTCAGCGTCACTGGAATTGACTACTGCGGGCCCTTCTACTATAAGCCAGATGGGCACAGTCGAACGCCTATGAAAATCTTACATCAGCGTCCTCACCTGTTTTGCAACAAAAGCAAACAAAAGATCATAATCATTGCATCAAAAATGGCTTCGATTGGAATTTCATACCGCCTCACATTTCGGGGGCTTGTGGGAGGCAGCAGTGAAGACGGCCAAACAGCATTTCTATCGCGCCTTGGGATCGTCATTATTTGGATTCGACGAGCTGCGGACATTGGTCTGCCAAATCCAGGCTGTTATGAATTCTCGTCCTTTTATCTCGATTTCAGAAAACCCTGAAGATCTTGGCGTCGTTACACCCGAACATTTTTTAATTGGTCGTCTGCTGATGGAGTTCCCTGAGCCAGACGTTACGGGTCTCAACTTCAATCGACTCGATCGCTGGCAGCGAGTCTCCTGTGCCCAGCAGATCTTTTGGAAGCGTTAGAGTGAGGAGTACTTGAATCTGCTTCAACAACGTGCCAAATGGCGCACACCACAACCCTCGACCCGGATCAACGACGTTGTCTGTATCAAAGACGAAAACTTGCCTTCGTTAAAGTGGCCCTTAGCGCGGGTAATCAAGGTTATCGCTGGAGCTAATGGCGCTGTGAGAGCTGCATTCCTGCAGACCCCATCTGGAACCACTCGTCGAGCCGTCAACAAGCTGTGCGTCCTTCCCGGTGAGGATTGTGTTAAAAGCCCTGGTCTTTCAACGGGGGAGAGTGTAGCGCCATTTGGCGTATAATAATTGTTATTGGGATCGAGTTTTATGAAGTCTAGTGTAAGTTAGGCTAGGGCAAAGCGGGAGCGCAATAAAAGCTCGCTCTCTCGCTCTTGGCGAATTCGCCCCGCTTTGCCACCGTAGGTAAGATAGGCTAAGAAGAAATTGTTTGAATATATGAGAGAGGTCGAGAATAATCTGTTAAACCGAACGCACGCACTCCTTTTTTTCGTCGTCGTTAAATACAATAATTGCAGTCACCCAAGTTTTTTTCGGTCTATTTCATTTAGAAAAACTATTCTAAAATTTCATGGCGCCCCCGGGTGGACTTGCAATTAAACGTATTAATTAAAAGTGGAAGGCAAAAGTGACAGTGACACGAGTGGAGAATAGATCAATAGCCAAAATCTATCATACCTATGTACATGCATATGTGCTACAGCTAAATTGCCAAATTGACCGCGACGTGTGTGCAAAGAATACAACAAACAAACTGAAAATCACCGCGTCGGTCGTGCAATACCCTGTCTGCAGCTATATACCAAAGGAGATATATATACCATCTACCAAAGGAGAGCCAAGTGGAGCATCCAGCAGCAGAAGAGGAGAGTACAGCACCTGGAATTTCCAAACTTATCAAGAGGTATTTGTGCAAAAATTGAAAGCTCGAGTGAAGACGAAAAGATTAAAAAACTCGCAATTATTGTCTTGTGCTGAAACAATTGCACCTCGCTTTCAATTCTTGGCACATACGTATGACATAGTAGAGCTAGATTTGCATGCTGTAGTTAGAGTTGAGCATATATATTAATACATATATACATACATCTAACCCTCTTGGACGCAATAACTACACATATAACTCATTTTAACTGCAATCGCTGTCACCCTTCCCCTTTCTCGTTTTCGTTGTGTCAAATATATAGTTGGGTCGTTGGCCAAGCACGCATACCAATAAGCAGCTGCAGCGGTGAATTTTTTCGTCTCGCTTTCGCTCTTCACCGTTGCTTATCGTTGTTCTTTTTGTTTGGCGCGCTTGATCCAAACCAAACTCCAAGTGACGCGATACCCTGTTTTCGTCGGGTATATTCGTTTGGTGTCAGTAGGATCCAACTATCAAATTAGACAAAGTCGTGCTTCGCAAATCAATTTAGCGTCGATCGTCGTCGGTGCATACGTATACACAATATCCATTCTTCAGAACTACAGCGGTGAAGTTTTTCGTTTTCGCTTGTCACCATTGCTGTTCGTTACTATTCTTGTGTGGTTTTCGTTTACGCGCCAGCCAAGCGACGCTCTACCCTAAAATTGTCGGGTATATTGATGTTCACCTCGTTTGGGTACAACCACGAACGAGATACGTAAGCACTTGAGCTACGCGACGCAATACCCTAAATTTGTCGGGTATATTGTTTTTTCACCTCGTTTGGGTACAATTACCCATTATTTCATTGAGTGCCTCGGCATTGAATACGATTATTAGAAACGACCTTTCGCCTTCAGTTGCTTGTATTGAGAATCAATATGACCTCAAAAGCCAACAATATCGTCCTTGAAGAGCTGAAGAAAAAGCGCAGTTGCCGTGTCAAAGGCATTCGTTTATTAGCGGACCGTTTAGAAGCGGGGGATATTCCGCTGGTATTGACGGAGCTCGAGTGCAGACTCGAAACGCTGATGCGTAGCATTGACACGGCACGCGAACTTCAAGAGAAGATTGAAGATATAGACATTGACGATGAATTTGGAGTCGAGTTGGAAGAACTCTCAATTGTCACAAAGGCAAAATTAATGTCTCTCATTTGCGCTTTGAAGACAGCTGATGAGACAAAACCGGCAGTACCAGCTTATGGTGGCCCAACTCGTGCTCGTCTTCCGAAGTTAGCTCTGCCGCAGTTCAGCGGCAACTTTTCGGACTTTAAAACTTCATAGGTTTATTTGAGACTCTAGTTCACAATGACGAAAGCATTCCAATTATCGAAAAGTTCAACCATTTGCTTTCGTGTCTCTCCGGTGAAGCGTTGGGAACAGTTAGGGCTTTCCAAGTAACCGAGACCAACTACGAAAAAGCAATGGGTAGCTTAAAACGGGTCTACGATAATGATTGTCTGATCTTTAAAAATCACATTGATGCCCTATTTAGTCTTCCCAAAATGACCCAGCAATCAGCATCGTCCTTAAGGAACCTTATCGATACCGCCTCATCCATATATGGTTCATTGTTGTCGATAGGCGATGATAAAAGATCTCGAATGCGATGATTATTCATCTCGTCTTGAGCAGAGTCGATCCGGTGACCAAAGAGAAATGGGAAGAACAGCTCGATTATGAGAAGCTGCCACTTTGGGCTGACTGTGAAAAGTTGCTTAATCGCAGACATCAGCATCTTTCGGCCGAAAATTCGGACAAACCAAAGCAGGAGCAGAAAGCTGTGCCAAGCAAGCCGCATAATCGGAGCTCATTCGCGTGTTCTACCGCGAATACCAAAAACCAACAATGCAGCTACTGCAATGCGAAAGGCCATTTGTTGACAGATTGCAGTCCATTTGGTCGGCTGGCAGTAATGCAAAGGTTCGAATTCGCAAAACTGCATCCCTGTGCATCAATTGTCTGCAACAAGGCCACTCTGTAGTACGATGCAAAGCTAAGAAGTGTCGAGTGTGTGGCTGCTCACACCATACCTTATTGCATAGGTACACAGTGGCGAATAAAAGTCTGGCGTTACCATCACCCCCAGAGAATTCTTCTCCTCCTCCCAATCAGAATCAACCTTCCACTTCGCATGCTCTCCATGCGACAGCTATGGATAGAGTGATTCTGGCTACGTCGATCGTAAGCGTCCGAACAAATAATGGTGAACATGTTTTGGCCCGAGCTCTGCTTGACTCGGGGTCTCAAACCAATTTTATAACTGAGGACTTAGCACAGCGCTTACAGATCCGTAGGGAGGAGTCGTGTATCAACTTGCTTGGTATTGGTGAATCCAATTCACAAGTCAAGAAAAAGATACACACGGTGGTGAAGTCGCGAATTACTGGTAGTGAGTTTTCGGTTGATTTCTGGATTTTAAGGTCCATTTCGGGGTATCACCCTGATCAAACACTTAACGTGAGTGACTGGAAAATCCCGAAGAACTTACCACTTGCAGACCCATATTTCTTCAAGCCACAGAAGATAGATATGCTGATAGGTGCAGAAACATTTTTCGAACTTTTATCTGTTGGTCAGATTCGACAAGGTCCTGACTATCCAACTCTGCAGAAAACGCTTCTCGGCTGGATTGTGTCGGGCAGATACACTCCAAAGGTGACTGCCACCCAAGAAGCGAGGAATTGTTTGAGTTGTCGAGAAGAGTCAGTGATACACATCGACAACACATTACAAAAGTTTTGGTCACTGGAAGAATTGCCGTCTTAAAAAAGTCTTTGTCTCCTGAACACAAGTTATGTGAAGAGCATTATAGAAGGACTACTCAGGTCGTGCCTTCAGGTCGGTTTGAAGTAAAACTGCCGTTCAAATCAGATCCCAGTATCTTAGGCAACTCCTTTGAAGTGGCTAAACGGCGGTTTTATCGCTTGAAAAAGATTGTCTCGTGACCCCGAGTTACGGAAAATGTACTTGGAGTTCATGGAAGAGTACCTCTCCTTGGGTCTCATGTCTACCACAGACAACACAATCCCCAAAACTCCACATTATTTCATTCCACATCAGTGTGTGTTGAGGCCCCAAAGCACGTCGACCAAGCTCCGTGTCGTTTTCGATGCGTCTTGTAAAACGTCCTCTCAGGTGGCCTTAAACGACATATTGATGGTCGGTCCTACGATACAGGATGAGCTGTATTCGACATTACTCCGATTCAGACTACACAGGTACGCTTTGACAGCCGATGTCAAGAAGATGTATCGCCAAGTCTTGGTCGCTGATGCGGATAAACAATTCCAGCTCATAGTGTGGAGAAGAGACCCGTCTGAGTCCTTGAGAATATACCAGCTCAACACCGTAACATATGGGACTGGACCAGCCCCATTTTGGCTATTCGGTGTTTGAAGAGGTTGAGTGAGTCTGCAAAACTCTCATTCCCTAAAGCTGCTGAAGTTATAGACTCCGACTTCTATGTCGATGACATGTTGACTGGTGCTGGTTGCGTAGAGGAGTTAAAGACAATTAAGTCTGATGTGGTTTCAGGTTCTTCAAACCGCTGGGTTTGAATTGACTAAATGGTTTTCGAACTCACCTGAGGTCGCCGCATCCGAGAGCACAGTTAAACCAATAACGATCTCGGACTCAGAGTCAACTAAGGCGTTAGGAATATCGTGGCTGCCACACGAAGACGTCTTTAAGTTCCAAATTGACACGTCAGTTATGGGTCTCCGAGCGACAAAACGGAACATATTATCGGTGACATCAAAGCTGTTTGACCCCTTGGCTTGTTAAGTCCTTTAGTAATTAAGGAAAGATCCTACTGCAGGAGCTTTGGCTTAACAAGCTAGATTGTGATGAGTCAATTCCAATGAACTTGGAAACAGCATGGAACTTATTAAAAGAATCCTTGGGTCAGTTGGAGAAGATAACCATACCTCGATTTGTGCATACTGATCCCATGTCACCGATTCAAGTACATGCCTTTGCCGACGCATCCATGAGAGCTTATGGAGCCTGCGTCTATATCCGTAGAAAGACTGCAGAAGGTTTCGAGGTCTCCTTGTTGACTGCAAAGTCGAAAGTAGCGCCGCTCAAGCCGAAAACGCTCCCAAGGCTTGAGTTATGTGCCGCTCACCTTCTCGCAGACCTTTGTCACCGAATCAAATCGCTGCTCAAGGTTCCAATTGAGAAAATAATATACTGGTCAGATTCAGAAGTTACTCTTCATTGATCAGATCCCACCCTTCGTCGTTGTCAACATTCGTTGCGAACCGAGTAGCGGAGATTCAAGAATGGTCAAGTGAAGCTACGTGGCGGCATGTGCCAACAAAACAGAACCCAGCAGACATAGTTTCGAGAGGTTGTGACGTAGAGGAAATCGTGCAGTCGATCTGGTTTGGTGGACCAGCGTTCTTAAAGTTTGAAGAAGAGAGCTGGCCCAGAAATCCACACTTCGAGCTTTCCGAAGAAGAGCTACAGATGGAAAGACGAAAGAAATCGGTCGGACTGACCGTCGCGGCCAAGCCAAATTATTTAGTGGATGTAATCGAGGGATACTCGTCACACCTCAAACTGCTAAGAGTGTTCGTTTTCGTGTTCCGCTTCATCCGAAAATGCAAAGACAAAAGTCTCAACTTTGAAAAATTCCGTCATCCGTAGAATACGATGAGGCGTTTCTAAAAATAGTCGAAATAACACAGAAAAAATGAGTCTCAAGAAGATGTTGAAAGGGTTCGTAAAGGCACCAAGTTAGGCCCCAGTCTTCAGCGGTTGAATCCCTTCATCCATGAAGAGTCTGGGACTTGGTGCTCTTTTCGTTGTTGCGAGTTGGGGGCGACTAGTTAACGCCCTATGTCATACAATGCCAAGTTTCCCCTTTTATTGACAAAACGCTCGCAGTTTGTGCAGACATACGTTCGCTATCTGCATCAAACGAATTTTCATGCCGGCCCACGAGCACTCGTGAGTATCCTTAGACAGCGCATTTGGGTAGTGAATGCTCAGGCGGTCTGCAGGGCGACAGTTAGGTCGTGTATTCGTTGCTTTAAATGCAAGCCTCTACTCCAGACCCAAATGATGGGCAACTTACCCGCAGACCGGCTCCGTGCTCTCCGCCCATTTTCAGTATGTGGCGTTGATTTTTGTGGCCCAGTCTATACGACTCTGATAATTCGTGGAAGGCCCCCTTATAAGTCCTACATAGCGTTATTTGTCTGTTTTGCGTCCAAGGCGGTTCATTTAGAAATTGTCTCCGATTTGACGACTAATTCCTTCTTGTTGGCATTCCAAAGGTTCGTCGGTCGTCGAGGATGTCCGCAACGCGTGAGCTGCGACAACGCGACAAATTTCGTCGGAGCAAGTCGCCACTTCAGCGAACTGCGGAAGAAGATAGAAGCGGAAGCGGACGCGATACGCGAATTCGCGTCAAAAAGCGGGTGCGAGTTTGCCTTCATACCGCCTCGAGCACCGCACATGGGCGGACTTTGGGAGGCCGGTGTGAAGTCTGCCAAGGGCCTACTCCTACGGGCAGTCGGAAGCGCTCTCCTCACCGCAGAGGAGCTGGAGACCGTGCTGGTCGGGATCGAGGCGGTACTCAACTCGCGCCCACTAGGACCCCTAAGCCCAGACCCAAGCGACGGAGACGCGCTGACTCCCGGGCACCTGCTGACAGGCGGGCCGCTCATCGCACCCCTAGCACCCAGGACCCCGGACCAGGAGGGTCTGAGCTGCTTAAAGCGATGGCGGCTTGTCTCGTCAGCCAGGCAAATGTTCTGGCAGCGATGGTCCCGGGAGTATGTGCTGGGATTGCAAATAAGATGCAAGTGGCACCAGGAGGAACCAAACATCAAGGAAGGCGACCTTGTAATCGTCGCCGAAGACAACCTGCCCCCTCAACAGTGGCTCCTCGGAAGGGTGGTCGGAACAACCGCCGGGCAGGACGGAAGGGTCAGAGGGGTCGACCTAAGGACGAGCAGCGGAGCCACGTTCAGGAGGCCAATCCACAAGTTGGCGCTTCTGCCACTGGTTTGAAGCCTTCCAGGCCTTCAACGGGGCTGGTGTAGCGCCATTTGGCGTATAATAATTGTTATTGGGATCGAGTTTTATGAAGTCTAGTGTAAGTTAGGCTAGGGCAAAGCGTTAGCGCAATAAAAGCTCGCTCTCTCGCTCTTGGCGAATTCGCCCCGCTTTGCCACCGTAGGTAAGATAGGCTAAGAAGAAATTGTTTGAATATATGAGAGAGGTCGAGAATAATCTGTTAAACCGAACGCACGCACTCCTTTGTTTCGTCGTCGTTAAATACAATAATTGCAGTCACCCAAGTTTTTTTCGGTCTATTTCATTTAGAAAAACTATTCTAAAATTTCAGAGAGTATGTTGAAAGCAGCAGCCAACCACAGCTCTTACGAATGTTCTATTATCTCATTTAACATCTCTTATCTAAATTTCAGAGCATTCACTTAAGTTATCTGTTGTCGCGCTCATGTAAAGTACGCTCTCAATGCATAGACGCACACATGCGTTCATGCTTCTTACTGCTTGTATTGCAATGCTTCGTTCGTTTCCGTTTTAGACGGGTTGACGCCTAACCCGCATTTGTCTGCCCATTTCGACATTTTCGGGAGAGTACTTGTCATGCACTCACACATCGTCTGCGGAAATTTTCCGGAGAATGCTATGGCAACATCGTCCGCGTACGCCACCACACGGCAGCCACCCCCCTCTATCTCCCGCAGCAGTGTGTTCACTGCCACGTTCCATAGGAGGGGCGAGAGGACTCCGCCCTGCGGTGTGCCTCTGCTGACAAATCTGGTACACGTTGACGTCCCCAGTGATGCCTCAACCGTCCTGCATTGTAGCATCTGATCGATCAGGCTCACCGTCCTGGAGTCAACGCCCAGGTCCACCACCTTACGAACGGCGTCTATCGTGGATCGGGCCTTGCGAAAGCCGTATTGGTGCGGTGAGAGGTCGCCAGCCTCCGCGATGGACCGTTCCAGCCGCGCGCAAACCACCTTTACCCGCGGTGTCGATTAGGCAGATTGGCCTATACGACGACGCTGTCCCCGGCGGCTTGCCTGGCTTGGGAATGAGCACCAGCTTCTGGATTTTCCACCTCACAGGGAACACTCCTTCACGAAGGCACTGATTGAGCAGCTTCGCAAAGATGTCCGGACGCGTGGAAAGGGCTAGCAAGAGGGCTCTGTTCGGGATAGAGTCCGGCCCAGGAGCCTTGTTCGGGCTGATGCTCCTGGCTGCGCGTGCGACTTCCTCGAGTGACACCTCCTCGATGTGTGCCTGACTGGGCGGTTGCAGTGTGAGGCAACGGACATCCCCGATGTGGTCAGCCCTGTACGGGAAAAGTTTCTCCACGATGGATCTTGTCGTGTCGGGGTCCGATGGGGGGTGCCTTCTTCTTGGCGCACAGTTTGTTCGTTACCACTTGTACGCCCTTCCCCATGGGTCCTGCTCCGCAGAGTCGCATAGCTTGAGGAAACACTGGCGTTTGCTATCCCTAATGGCCGCTTTGAAAGCCCTTCTGCAGTCCCTGAACGTGGATTGCCATTGCGGAAAGGCAGTGGTTCCGCGCGAGCGCTGGTAGCGGCGTCGAGCTTGGTTGCATTCCCGGCGTAACTCGGCAATGCCCTCGTTCCACCAGAACACAGGTTGGTGGTGGCGACCGTAGTGCCTCCTCTGAGCCATGGTGGCAGTGCATGCTGCCTCCAGATGCTCCATGACATGGTTGGCCATGCACTCAGCATTTCCACTCGCCGTGAGGTTGGACATAAGCTCCGTGAACAGGGCCGTATTGAGCGTATCGGTGCGATAGCATTTCCATCTGGGCGCAGCTGTCTCTACGCTAGACGTCTGTTGGCCTATGTCCCAGATAATTGCCCTGTGGTCGCTCCCTGTGTAGATGCTGCTGATGCTCCAGCCCGATGAATTAACGAGGGGGAACGTTGTGAGTTGCTGCTGCGACCGCAACTCTACATTTATACCCGATACATAGTCAGTATGGCTACATTAAACGACAAAGAGTGCGTGCGAGAGAGACAGAAAATCAGTCAGAACGTGTCGACGGGCGCTGCGTAGCCACTGCAAATTGATTTGTTCCTTTTGGCTATAATAATAATCCGATCTGATTCGGATTCCGCAAGATTCGGCAATCTGGTAGATATGGCCATTCTCTATGATTGTGCGTTTTTAATTTTCTCCTAGCTTCAAAATTGTGGTTGCCACAGGGTTTCGTTGTTTATGGCTGCGGAAGGGGGTGGGGCGAAATTTTTAAACACACTTGTAGCAGTGAGCTATCAACAGTGAGTTCTGCAGTGAAAAATTACAAATAGTTTTGTAGCAGTGAGAGCTCGACAGTCAGGTCTAATAGTCTCTGAGATCTGTGGATGCTCCAGATTTTCGTCCTTTGCGGGGGCGGAAGGGGGTGAAGCGAAATTTTAATAACAACTCGTCAAGGTCCGATATCACAGGAGTGTGGATACCAAATTTGGTTGCTCTAGCTTTTATAGTCTCTGAGATCTAGGAACTCATATTTAGCAATAGGCAAAGCCGGCTATGATACGTGTGTGTTAGAGAGAGACAGCGCGAGAAAGGGGTCGGAAACGGTTCCTTCTGGACGTTACACACATCCATTTTCACCACAAATCTAATATACCCCAATACTCATTTTGAGTATCGGGTATAAAAAGTGAGCTGCTGACGAACGTAAGGTCGATGACAGATCCGATTCCTGCTCTGGAGAAGGTATGCTGGTTTCCCTGGTTGAGGAGCGCGATGTCCAGGGGCGCAATGATCTCCAGCAGAGCCCTTCCTCTCGCACTCGTCGCCACGCTTCCCCACTCCTCAGCCCACGCGTTGAAGTCACCTCCGATGGCTACCGGGTGACGTCCTCTAGCATCAGCCGTTAGGTTGTCTAGAGTACCTGCGAACTCGGAGAGCGAAAGACTTGGGGCGAGGTAGACGCTGTATATCCACACACCTCCGACCTTAGCGCGCACAAATCCAGCCGCAGTGCTTGAGAGGGAAAGCTGCAATGGCGTGGCCCCGCATACCCATATCGCGGCCTTTTGGTGGCATCCAGGATGAACCCAGGGGACTCCCTATTTTGGTATGGCTCGCTGAGGATGGCGAGATCAATTGCCAATTCTCTTACAGTTTGGCTCAGCAGGTCTTGAACCGCAGCGCAGTGGTTGAGGTTGAGCTGCATAACCTTCATTATTGGGCCGGCAAGCTGGACGCACTCCTGGCTGCTGGACATCTCCTGCTACCCGCATAATGGTTCGTCTCTTTGCTGTTGTTAGCAGTGCAGATGCAACACCGCAGATCGCTCTGACAGGTTGCCGCCTTGTGCCCGGTTACGCCGCATCTGAGGCAGCATCCGGTGCGATCCACCGCGCTCTTGCACCTGATTGCTAGGTGCCCAAACTCCAGACATCTGTAGCATCGTCTTTGAGCTGTCCGCTCCCGGATCCTACAGCTTGTCCATCCGACCATAAGTTTCCCCACTACGAGCAGGGATCTTGCCTGCACGGGCGGCAGGCACACAGCTGCCAGTTGCGTACCAGCGAACGATGGCCTCAGGCTTTTTAATGGCGCTGGTGTCCACGCTGGGAGCGTTTATCGATGCAGCTATCGCTGCTGCGATGTCCTCCTTCTCGACCAGGCTGTCAAGATCCCTGACCTCCACGCAGAGTTCTTCTGACACCGCCCTGATGCCCGTCTGCAGTCCCAGTGCCGTGCTGATATCCTCCTTGAGCTTAGCTGTGTTGCTTTTGCTCGCGCCGTTGAGCTCGAGCAGCAGCTGCTAACATTATCCCCTACCTCCTGGAGCTTGCCATCCTGGCGCCTGGTGACCATACGGAGGATGTCACTGTAGCTAAGCTCTCCCTGGGGTTGAATGATAATCGCGTCTGGCCTTGGCTCGCGCTCACGTGGCTCCCGTTTTTTCTTTACCCTGGGGCCCACCTGCTGCCACTGGAGCTGTTTCTTAGCGGCTGGGGTGGCACCATGGTCCACTGTACCAGAAGGGGCTATTTTTTCCTGGGACTGCGCCGGCAGCTTGAGCTGGGTCGACGCTTGCTGAAGCTTCGTGCCTCTCTGTCTCGTTGTGGGCTCAGCAGCCATTTGGGGCGACTCGCGCAGCCTCTTTGAGCCGGTGTGCGGCGGCTTCGCAGCTGTTTGGGTACCAATAGTGGCGGTCGAAATTGTCCTGGTGTGCAGCTTCTCGAAATTGTTGACCACCAGGGCCTGAAGGGCTACCACTCTCAGAGCTAAATCTTTCATCACGTTGTCCACGTGCCGCTGGTCGTTCATCCTCTTGACCAGCTCATTAGCCCGAGTACCCAGGTTTTTTAGCAGCTCTAATGGGTCAGAGTGCGGTCGCTTCTTCTCTTTGCCATCCGGACCGAACTGGAACATGCTCGAGCCCTGAGCTTTCGCAGGTGCCGACGGTGGTGGGGATCTGGTAAGGGCGTGGCGCTTACCAAAGACTGCGTCCTCAGTCATCTTCTCTATCTGTGTGTTTGGTGTGTGAGGGGTGTTGTCCATGTATTAAGAATCTCCACTCGAGTTCGTTATTCCTGGCCGCAGTGCGTAGTCACCGTGGTGATCCCATGGGTGTCTTTCCGTGGAGTGAGGTCCATGCGGGGGTTGACCCTGGGCCTTATGAGCACCAGGGTTCAGAGCCAGATCGGTGCTAGTTGGGATATAAATCAACCAAGCCTACGCATCCACCATAGTGGGACGGCCAGGAAGCGTTAAACGAGGCCTGCCAAGGTTTTAACGAGACGGGGGCGGTGGGGACATTAACCTATGGGCCATTTCAACAGGGGTTCAGCCTGCCTATTCAGGTCATAGAATGTCGACGCCGTCAGCCCAGAGTCTACTGCACGTAAGGGGGGTTCCAGTGGGTCGTACGTAACACCTTACTGGTCTCGGTGTTACGGGTGGTATAGTACCTACCAAGGCGCTGTTTTCCATCGGAGCCTATGGCACCGAAGGGTCCACTATGTAGACTTATCCTGGGCATCCCGCGATGGCCGGGAATTTCATCCAGACGTTAGTCGCTGGGGGTTATACCGCCCCTTCTCGGTCGCCAGAGCCCCGTTAAAGGGTACGCCGCCGTAGCGGTGGGGTTGGCAGGAGGTCAGATCCGGGACCCGTTGTGTACCCGATGGCCTCAGAAAGCGCCGATGTGGAATGTGAGCCTCTAATGATCCCTATCAGTTCTAATTTGCCACATCCTATAGCCCCGTGTTGAGGGGATCGAGAAGTCGTGGCATACTTCTAGGATGTATGATGCAGCGCCATCTGCCGGTGCTCGTCTTCCTGGGTGCTACGTAGCAGCGCCCTCTGGCGGTGGGACACGCCTGCGATGAGTAGACTATCGCCGTCTTGTGGCCCTGGTCAGCAGCTGCTGCTCTGATTAGGAAAATAAACATACAGAAAAACGTGGAGCTCATCTTTAAGAAGCTGAGACAACTGGTGCATTATGTCGGGCATTAAAACGGCCAACCTACGCATTCTCGCGCGGTGCAGGCAACTCAGTTGCGAGACATGGTAACTGCGTCGCCATCCATCTTGAGCCGGTGAGAGGAGGAGAGAAACTCTCCCCGGGAGCCTCGTGAGTGCGGTCATTTATTTGAGTTTGAGTGACAAACCCCAAATTAATTTAGCCATGACAGATTGCTTTAAAATCCTGTTTGACGACCTTCTTGGGTTTTGACGCGGTCTGCTCGGACCAGGAGCCCGAAGTAAAGCACAGTAGGCATCGCGCCCATAGGGTAAGTATGGGTGGACGTACGCTCGCTTACCGTTGAACACTCTCTCTTTGAGTTGTAGCCAGTCACTTCACTCAGCGGCTGCCACCGCCGACGCGGATGAAAAGAACAACCAGCCTGGATCGGAGGCGGGCACAACGAGGAGGAGCTCGACCTGCCCTGACAGCCAGAGCGGTACCTCGTCAGCCCAGGGCCTATTCCACCCCCGGCAGCTCCGCAGACACACGGAACGCGGCGCAAACACAGGAGCGACAGAGGCGCGCGACTGACCCGGGTTTTTTCCCACTCGTATTCAGTATTTCTGAAGGAGTACCTGTCCCTCGATCGTATGTCTCTGGTGCCAAGCGAAGATAGGCACAAGTGCAAATATTTCTTGGCAGATCATTGCGTCATCAAAGGGGACAGCTTCACAACAAAGCTGAGGGTCGTGTTCGACGACTCTACAACTACTACATCTGGACTTATGTCATACGTCAGGTACCACCATTTTCCATTGCTCTTACAGGTGATATCGGTAACATGTATAGATGTGTGCGTGTCTTAATGCCTGACACCATGCTCCAATGCATATTGTGGCGTGACTGTCACAAACAGAGTCACCTATGGGAAGAAGTCTGCATCGTTTTTGAGCTATGCATCGACTAGCCATGGATGAGTCGTCTTCGGATCCATTGGGGTCGGAAACCGTTGTACAGGACTTCTACGTGGGCGACATGGAGGAAACTCGTTCGAGGAAGTGCTGGATATTATGCGTCAAACTACGGACTACAAACTACAAACTCTTCTTGCTCGAGGGAATTTTCATTGCGAAAATGGTGTTCCAATTCCTCTTATGTGCTTCGCAATGTCCCAGAGGTTGAAAGGTAAAGTTTTCTGAAGCTAGATGATGGCAGTGATGTAACCAAAGCGCTTGGGCTCATGTGGGAGCCCCTTAAGGATAACTTTTTTTTAAGATTTGTTTCTCAAATCGGTGTTGGCAAGCACACTAAGCGTTCGGTGTTGTCAACCATTGCACGGTGCTATGATCCCATGGGTTTGATCGGACCAACATTGACAAGAGCGAAAATAATCATGCAACGCATGTGGAGGGACAAGCTGCATTGGAATGAAAGTCTCCCTCAGCCTTTGGAACCGGCCTGGACTGGCTTTTGCACGGAATTCGCTACTGTGGGTCACGCTACATTTCCTTGCTACGTATTTTAACCTAAGGCCAGGTTTAAGTTACATGCCTTCTGTGATGCCAGCCTTCAGGCCTATGGGGCTAGTATTTATGCTCGTTCGTTTATGGTTACCGCTTTGTTCGAAGGCTGGGGTTTACTTCGCGAAATCAGGAAAATGGAGACCTTCGACTGTGATCAACTGTCTTGGCTGCGAGAGGAACCATCCAAATTGTGATATACAAAAATCTAACAAGATCTTTGCAATACAACAACTTACGAGGGGCGTGGATTGGCGCTATGTGCAAACTGAGATGAACCCGCCTGACATTCTGTCAAAGGGAGCCGCGCCTCAGGATCTCTTGCATTCTAGTTTGTGGATGAATGGACCTTCCTTCTTGCAATGCAAAAGAAGTTGCTGGCCTGAACGGTGCTCGATAGCAGTCAATCTTCCGGAAATTTTTCATAGGGTATTGCTGTCGTCTGAGCGTGTCGACACGCACGTCGTTTAAGCACATCAACTCATTCGGAGTCTTGATGCGCATTTTTGACTACGTTTAGAAGTTCAACAGTAGGACGAAGTCACCGGATTTTTCATCTGAGGACCTTCGCAAAGGATCGCATTTGTTATGTCGCATCGTTCAACGAGCCCACCTGTATCCTAAGTATCTTGCTCTGCGGAAAGGGAATTGTGTAGAGGCTTCCAGAAGAATCATCTCGCTCTCGCCTTTCATAGATGACTTTGGTCTAATTCGTGTTGGTGGCCGCCTGCGGCACTCAAATCTCGGCTTCGATGCGCGCCACCCAATTATTTTGCCAAGGGATCCTCCATTGACGTTCATTACGCACTTTTATCGGAAGCATCACCATGCTGGTCCGCAGTCGCTACTTGGAGCAATTCGCTTACAGTTTTGGCCCATCGGCGGCATGGAAACTGTTGCTCGCGCCTTGCGGAAATGCGTCATCTGCTGCCGGTCCAGGCCTCGTCTTGTGGAACACATCATGGCTGACCTACCGAAGGATCGAGTACAGGATTCGCCTGCATTCAGCGTCACTGGAATTGACTACTGCGGGCCCTTCTACTATAAGCCAGATGGGCACAGTCGAACGCCTATGAAAATCTTACATCAGCGTCCTCACCTGTTTTGCAACAAAAGCAAACAAAAGATCATAATCATTGCATCAAAAATGGCTTCGATTGGAATTTCATACCGCCTTACATTTCGGGGGCTTGTGGGAGGCAGCAGTGAAGACGGCCAAACAGCATTTCTATCGCGCCTTGGGATCGTCATTGTTTGGATTCGACGAGCTGCGGACATTGGTCTGCCAAATCCAGGCTGTTATGAATTCTCGTCCTTTTATCTCGATTTCAGAAAACCCTGAAGATCTTGGCGTCGTTACACCCGAACATTTTTTAATTGGTCGTCTGCTGATGGAGTTCCCTGAGCCAGACGTTACGGGTCTCAACTTCAATCGACTCGATCGCTGGCAGCGAGTCTCCTGTGCCCAGCAGATCTTTTGGAAGCGTTAGAGTGAGGAGTACTTGAATCTGCTTCAACAACGTGCCAAATGGCGCACACCACAACCCTCGACCCGGATCAACGACGTTGTCTGTATCAAAGACGAAAACTTGCCTTCGTTAAAGTGGCCCTTAGCGCGGGTAATCAAGGTTATCGCTGGAGCTAATGGCGCTGTGAGAGCTGCATTCCTGCAGACCCCATCTGGAACCACTCGTCGAGCCGTCAACAAGCTGTGCGTCCTTCCCGGTGAGGATTGTGTTAAAAGCCCTGGTCTTTCAACGGGGGAGAGTATGTTGAAAGCAGCAGCCAACCACAGCTCTTACGAATGTTCTATTATCTCATTTAACATCTCTTATCTAAATTTCAGAACATTCACTTAAGTTATCTATTGTCGCGCTCATGTAAAGTACGCTCTCAATGCATAGACGCACACATGCGTTCATGCTTCTTACTGCTTGTATTGCAATGCTTCGTTCGTTTCTTTTGGCAGTCAAAATTATCTTCGAGCGCGGGTAGAACGGAATTGCCCGCGAGAGCGAAACATCGGTTTCCTTACTTAAAATTGGTACATTTTGACACTCAAAATTGAAGTTAACGGCCACGGCCTTATTCGTAAATGCGGAGTCAGAGTTGCCGAAAAAGCTCGGCAGCTATAATCGATGCTTCATAAAAGATCACGCGAAGATCGCCAGGCCCCTTACGGACGCACTTAAAGGCGAAAATGAACAAATTAACAAGAACCACTCAAGAAAAGTGAGAATAAAACTTTTCCAGAACCAAATACAAACGTTTTCCAAACTGAAAATTATATGGTCCTCCGAGGACCCCGACTGTAAAAAACCATTCGACCTTGACCTCCTAGACGGAGCCGTATTGTCCCAGAGCGGCCGACACATTTACTATTTTTCAGGGTAGCAGCTGTAACAGGGCAACCGCGCTGTTAGCACCCCAGGCTAACAGCCTGTTATCGCTGGTGTACTCAGTTAACAGCCAGTTTCATCGCCCTCTGCCTCGCTCTCGCTCTCTCGGTGCTGTGCGCTCTTACGATCCGCACGTCGCTCACCGTTTTCGTAGCATGTAAGCTAGAATCAGTTCCGTTTCCCCCCCCGTTTCAACCGGCCGACATACCGCACGAATCACCAAATATACGGCATACATATATTCATATTGGAGCCCACCTGCATTTCTTATTACGACGGAGTTGGAGTTTTTCTACAATACCGCCTTCTTCGTTGTATAATTACGTCTCCATTCGGCCCCCTACAAACAACTATGATTTCTTGCACATTACATGAATGATAATGAGCTTAATTTTGCAACAAATGAACGAGACCTCGCCATTGTATGGTCTCGAAAGTAACTTTGAAACTACCATCATGGGTTTAAAATTTAAACTTTTTTACCGATCACCAAACACTAACGCTCTTAGTTTCGGACAAAAATCCCAACGCCAAGATAAAACGCTGGAAAGCTTGTATCGACGATCATGGTGCAAAAAAAATCTACAAAAGATAAAAGGCAAAGAGAACTTCGTGGTCGACGCTTTGTCACGCCAGCGTATAAACGCGTTGGGAGACAATACGGAATCGGACGTAGCAACATGTCATAGCCAAAAGTCACTCTCCTATGCAATAGAGACGTAGTAAACGCAATTCATTGCGAACTACCAATATTGGCATTCATCCAACATCAATAAGTCGAAGCTTTCCTTTTAACAACATTTAAACAGTTTTTTGTTACGGACATTACAGATCCCCCATGAACAAAGAAAAATAATGACAATGAAACGTAATCGAGCTCATCGGGCAGCTCAGGAAAATTTTAATCAGTTGGCTGCAGAAGTGGCATTAAACTGCAAAACCTGTTTAATGGCTTAACACAACCGCTATCCAATGAAACAGACACTCGGCCAGATACACGTTGCGGTCTATGCTGGAAAAATACTCCATACCGATATATTCTCAACAGATAGGAAGTCCTTCCTCAATTGAGTTGAAAAATTTAAAAAATCGCCATAATACAGCCGATCGAATCAAGAGCAATATTAGATATCAAACCCTCAATATTGCAATTGGTTAATTTTTTCCCTAAGATAAAAATAGTCTATTGTGATAACGACAAATCGTTAAATTCCGGAACAATTAAGTCCATGCCATAGGCACTCCATACTTCGACATCCATTTAGCAAACGCACCCCCTCTCCACAGCACTTCTAATGAACTAATCGAAAGATTTTATAGCAACCTTGCCGAAATAGCACGCTGCATAAAGATAGACAAACAGCTCATAGATACAATAGACCTTATAATTATGGCGACAATACAAGTACAATAGGACAATCCACCCAGTAACAGATAAAAACGGAGAAAAAATCGAGATAATACACTCTTTTCTGACGAGCTCGAAAAACATACAGGTGAAAAAATTCGCTAGGCTCAGAACGCTCGAAAACAGAAAACACAAGAGCTATCAGGTTGGCGAAAGAGTTTGGCTTAAACTAAACAAGCGGTTAAGGAATAAGCTCACACTACTATGTTCCAAAGAATAAATAGAAGACCTCGAGGCAACGCGTCGGATGAATCTGCGGACCCAAGCAGTGGTCCTGACCAGTCGGTTGTACTTTGAGAACCTCTGTAAAGATATGAACGTGTTTGCCATGACCAGTGACAGCTCACATGGCATTTCTCTTCCATCCGTGGTCAGTGGGCAGCAACCATCACCCGAAGAAGATTTCGGGTAGTTTTCCTTTGGTTCCTATAGAAATGAAGGTCCACTTAGTCATCGTGGTCCTTGACTAAGATCCACATGGCGTTGCGGCCCACCTCCATTGGGATACCTCCATGGATTCTAAAATCTTCGCCATCCGGTTTCCGACAAACTGTTTATACCTCCGATGGGTGCTGTTTATCCAAGGCAGCACAGTTTCAAAGTCAGTCCAGAGTACGCAGCTGCTGATCGCTACACTGTGCTCCTGCTTTACGGTGTCCATCAGTCTCGTTCCAAGGACAGCTGCTTGAAGTTTCAGTCGTGGTATGGTCATGGTCCTCATCGGGGCACATTTCGTCTTGGAACAAACAAAATGTGCCTGCACGTCGTCGTTATCATATATGGCTCTCTAGTAAGCCACCGCAGCGAACGCCGATTGGAGTGAGTCCACAAAAACGTACAGCTGCAGCGCCCACAAGCGTCCAATGCTAAAGTAGTGGCGCAGACATCGGAATTCTCTCATGTAGCTCATCTCCAGCCGCCAGCTCTCAAACGCTGTGGCCAATTCATCTGGCAACGGTTCGTCCCATTCAACTCCTCCCTGCCATCTCTCGCATCAATAATTTGGCGGTCACCGTGTAACAGCTCAGGCTACGTTGATATGACGAGGCTTAGGAACTCCCTTTTGGTGGGAACACGTTCCCCGGTCGTCACGCTGCTGGGCACCAGATGGTACTTTACACAGAATTTTAAGTCATCTGTAGCTGGTTGCCAGTACATGCCCAGTATCTTCTCCTCAGCTTCGGCCCACTCAATGTTCCATATTGGATCCTTGTGGGCTCAAAGCATTGACCACACTTTCTCAACTGGAAGAAAACCGGCACAAATCGAAACCAGCGTTTGAATTTCTCATACCCGTGTTGATACAGAAATAGCTTCATTCTCGTCCGCAAAGCTATCAACGTAGTCGTCCACATAGTGGTACTCATTTATGACCAGGACGCGGGGATCCGTATGGAGGTACTTTGAAGCACTTACGGCCTTGACGTAGTGCGCTGAGCATGGCGAACAAGCGGCTCCGAACGTCATAGCCTCCTTTTCATACAATTCTGGATCCCGCCGGTCGTCTTCGTTTCTCCACAGGAATCTCTGGGCACATTTATCCTGTGGCTGTATCAACACCTGATGGAACATCTCCTTAATGTCTGCGCAGACTCCCACTGCTCCTTCCCGAAAATGGAAAAGCACGGCCGGCAGAGATTTGTACTGCTATGAAACTTTGAGCAGAGCTGAGTTCAGGGATACGCCTGCGACCTTGGCTGCCGCTTCGAATACTAGACCGATCTTCCCAGGCTTATTTGGGATCTCGATCCCGAAGTGCGGAAGGTACAATACTTTGTCACTGTTGGCGGAAGTGACTTCCTGCTGCTCTAGCCGTCGTGCATATCCCTTCTTGACGTAGTCATCCATGATTCCATTATATGCCTGCGCAAAGTTCACGTCGCGTCTCATTTTCCTCTCGATGTTGACTAGTCTCTTGAATCCCATGTTGTAGCTGTTTGGCAGACTCACTTCGTCCTCGAGAATTTGCACAGCCCGTGCATCACAGCTAGCTGCGATTGGCGCCGTTGGCTTAACTCCGAAATTCTCTATTTCAGAAGATTATCTCCAGAAGATTATCCTTTGGAAATGCTAGGAAGCACGATTTCTGAGTTTATGAACTTACTTGATATTTCACCGGTCCAAACACCACCCATCCAAGCTTGGTGGCAGCTGCATAGGGACCTCCTGCTCCAGAGCTCCTATTTTGCATAAGTATTCCCAAGTGCGCATAGTCTAATCCAATCAGGATCTTCGGCACTGCGTTACAGTATGGCTTTATCGGTAGAGGTGCGCCTGCTCTCGCCGTTTTGACATCTTCTCGACGCAGACTTTGCATCGGTAGATTCAAATTCGAAACTGCTTACACGTTTCTTAGCCCATGACGTTTCGGCTTCCCAGTTCCGCTAATCTGTAGGCTCACCATCTTCGTGCTCTGTCTTGTGGACCTCCCATCGAACCATTGGATATTCAGTTGTCGGCTCTTAGTCTTCAGGTCCAGGCGCCGTATGAGCTCGACGTCGATCATGGTTACGGAAGAGCTTAGGTGTCCACATGCTTGTTCTCCCCGCAAAGAGTCACGGGCAGAATATGGAATGACCTCCATCCAAATCGACGCAACTTAGGTTCCGGTGTGGCATTTCGCTGCTGTCTTTTTGCAACTGCCTATCATTACTCAGGGTTGGATCCGATGGCTGCAATGTTTGGGACTCATGCTTCCGTTGACCACCGCCTGCGTGCAGTGACCGATTACGATTACTCCTTTGATCCCTCCGTGGCACTTTCCAGGCACAAGACACAGATCCGATGCTTCCTCGCAAACTCGATTCGGTCCGTTGGAGAAGCATGGTTGAAATCCTTGCAGTCCTTGATAGTGTGCTGCTCTTCACATATTGGGCAATACTTGGTACGGTCGTTATACCGCTCCTGATCCATATGACTTGTGCTGGCATGCTCACGCTTCACCCTTCAAGGCCTTGACTAGCTGTTGGTTGTTTTTCAAAGCTGTGCAATGATACGCCGCCGTTGTCTCCGTGAACGCGCATTGGTATATTAGCCATTCCTCAGACTGACCTTCAAACTCAGGAAGATAAGGCAATTTACGCGGCGTCCATTCATTTAACGGGCCCGGCATTGCCATTCTATATGACCCAGGCGATAGTGTGGGCGCCATGAAGTTGTGTTGTGGTTCCAGTAATGCTGGCACTTAATGTTGTTCTGGCAGCACTGTGGCCGTAACACAACATGGCGAGGAGTAGCTTATCGTTGTACAGTTTGTACTCAGTGTGACTTGTCGCCCTATTGCCTGCGGAAAATTTCCACTCAATTGCAGCGGCAAGTGTTCATTTGAAAATGGCATCACTCTCTCAGATAAATCTGGCGGCAGATTTTCACTCAATATCTGCCTTGGCTTTTCACTCAAACATAGCGGTGTATTTGCCGCACCGCACAGTCCAACGCTGCTTACTTTGTTTCCAACGGGTCTCTTGGCGGCTCCCTTCTGTCCTTCATTTGCCCTTGCCTTTTCCAGCTCCTCCTCCAAGGTTGCGATCTTATTCATTAGTGCCGCAACTTGGCCGTTGGTGGATATCGTGCTCTGGCCTGATCCGTCAGGCTGTACAGCACTACTCGGATTCCTTTCTTGTGACCCAATCTCCTCAGGAGTCTGTGGCCGCTGCGTCGCACAGTGGGACATTCCACCGTTTAAGCTTAGGTTAGGTTAGGTTAGGTTGAGGCGGCTGCCGGGCTCGATCGGAGCCCGTCACACTTAGGCCGGTTTCGGCCCGTTGTGATACCGCATAGGATCATTCCTTCCTGCGTTGTGAGACTTCCTGTCAGCAATTATCCCATCCAGATGCTCTCACAAGGTTCGCTATCTTCCTGGGACATAGTTTAGACATCTCTGAGATGTCGTGTAGAAAGGCTGAGCCCAGGTGCTGTAGCCTTCTTCTGCTGAGAGCTGGGCAGGAGCAGAACAGGTGTTCCACTGTCTCCTCCTCTTCCTCGTCTCTACAGCTGCGACAAAAATCGTTATGTGGGGCCCCCAGCCTGTTAGCGTGGGTGCCTATTAGCCAGAGTCCCGTGAGGGAACCATTGGCATACAGATATCCTCCTTGCCTTGGAGAAGGGGGATTGTAGTGCCAGATCTGGCCAGCTCGTCCGCTATACAGTTGCCCTCGATGTCCCGGTGGCCCGGGACCCAAATCAGGCTAATAGCAAATTGCTGAGCCATCTCGTGCAGAGATTTGCGGCAGTCTGCCACGGTGGCCGAGTTCGAGGAAATCGCACTTAGCGACTTGATCGCAGCCTGGCTATCGCTATAAATGTTTAGCTTGGTTGCCGTAACGGCAACCGCTTGTAGGCAGTCTAGAGCCTCCCTGATTGCTATGACTTCCGCTTGAAAGACACTGCAATGATCTGGGAGCCTGAAGGAATGCCTTATGTTTAGCTGTTCAGAGTAGATTCCCCCTCCGACTTTGTCGTCCAGCTTTGATCCATCTGTGAAGATGTTTATGGCCCCATCTGGGCCTGGGAGTCCCTCGAGCCATTCGTCTCTGTGAGGGATGATTGTGTCGAAGGGAGTGACTGTGTACTCTCTTGGAACTTGGTAGTCTGTTTTTGAGGGGACGGTATTGCTATTATTTAATATGGCTGAGTGACCTATGCACTGTGTCACCCATTGATCTGAGTCTCTTAGACGTATTGCTGCTGCTTCTGCACGTTCCTTTCCTGCGAGGTCAAGGCTCTGTAGGCATTAGATGGCATTTGGCGCATCATTTGGGGTGGTGCGAAGAGCTCCGCTGATGCATAGGACGGCAGTTCGCTGGACTTTGCCCAGTTGCTTGGTGATCGCCCTTTTTGATAGGGCCGGCCACCACACCGTAACTCCGTAGAGTAGTATTGGTCTAACTATAGCTAGATATATCCATTGGACAATGCTTGGGTTCATACCCCATCTTAGCCCAATAGCTTTTTTGTATGTGTAGAGTGCAGTCGTTGCCTTCTTCACTCTGTCTTTGACATTCAGGTTCCAGTTAAGCTTCTTGTCAATTACAAACCCTAAGTAACTGGCACTGTCGCTAAAGGAGAGCCTGCATCCTTGTAGTATTGGTGGGTTGAGGGGCGGGACCTTGTATTTATTTGTGAATAATACTAGTTCCGTTTTTGAGGGATTTACTTCCAGGCCGCGCGATTCTGTCCATTCCGACAGTTGCGCTAGCTTTGCGGTTATTAAGTCGCACAGTGTTTGGGGGTATTTCCCCGAGAAGATAATCGCAACGTCGTCCGCATAGGCCACGACTTTGCAGCCCCCCCTTCCAGGTCACATAGAATCTTGTTGACTGCTATGTTCCACAGAAGAGGAGACAGGACACCTCCTTGCGGGGTGCCTCTGTTGACATACCTTGACTGGGCGGACGATCCCATCGATGATGTCACTGTCCTGCATGTGAGCAATTGATCAATGAGCATCACCAAGTGACGGTCCACCCCCACGTCAGTCAGGGCTTTTGTAATGGCGCCCGGTACAACGTTGTTGAAAGCTCCCTCAATATCGAGAAAGGCTATGAGTGAGTACTCTTTGAGATGCAGAGATTTCTCTACCGCTGAGATCACTTCATGAAGAGCCGTTTCCGTGGATTTTCCTTTTCGGTAGGCATGCTGTGCGCCTGACAGCAACTGAGGGTGTATAGTTGTCCTCAGTTGCAGCCCGACGAGTCTCTCAAAGGTTTTAAGGAGGAAGGACGATAGGCTGATTGGTCTAAAGTCTTTTGCAGTTGAGTGCGAGGCTTTTCCTGCTTTGGGAATGAAGACTATCTTTGCCTTAAGCCATGTTCGCGGGATTGTACCCACAGCCAGTATCTTCCTGAAGATACCTTGTAGCCAGTTGATGGCCGTATCCCCGGCCTTCTGAAGTTGAGCAGGGATTACCTGGTCTGGGCCTGGCGATTTGAACGGGTTGAAGCTGTTTATTGCCCAGCTTATGTTACGTTTTGTGAGGATGTGATCCATCGAGGTTACCGGTCCCTCTCCTGGGAGATGTACCGTCTCGCTGGTTGTGCACTCTGGGAAATGCGTGTCTAGTAGAATGTGCAGGGACTCCTCACTGGAGTTGGTCCACGTGCCGTCATTCCTTTTAAGATACCCTACCGAGGGGTTAGTTTTTGAGAGGATCTTGCGAAGCCTTGCGGCCTCTGACGTTTCCTCAATTTCCGAGCAAAATTTTTGCCAAGAGGCCCTTTTTGCTTTCCTTGTTTCGTTTTTATATAGTGACAGACTGATTTTGTAGTCTGCCCAGTGGCTCTCCTCGTTCGCGCTTTTGGCCCTGTTGAAGAGGGTCCTGCAGCTTTTACGTAGGATGTCTATTTGTTTTGACCACCAGGGGTTTCTTTTTCCCCTAGGTTTGCTAGAGGGGCAGCTGCTGCCGCGAAGGCTTTGTTGCATGCTTCTGTGAACCTGTTCACTAGGCGATCTAGGTCGTCTTTTGTGTCCGGGCATGATGGTGCTTTGGAGGGGAGTAAGTCCTCCAGGGATGAGCTATATTTTTCCCAGTTGGCTTTCCTGGGATTAATATAGTCCTTAGGTTTCGGACACTCGAGGGATAGTGTGGTCTCGATGTATCTGTGGTCAGAGAAAGAGTGGTCATCAAGGACTTGCCAACTCTTGACTATGTCTAACAGGTTGTGAGACACTAAGGTGAGGTCAATAACCTCCTGTCGATTTTTAATTATAAAAGTGGGGTCGTTGCCCCGATTACAAATAAATAGATTTGAGTTAAGGATGAAGCTGAAAAGTGACTCACCCCTTACATTTGTGTTCGAGCTCCCCACTGAGTGTGGTGAGCGTTGGCATCGCAACCTATTAATAGGTCTATGTCCGACCTCTCGCTGTCGCTGGCTAGTTTGCGAACAAGGTCGTTGGGAGGACCGTTTTCCTCATGGGCCATGTAGGACGACATCAGCCTTAGATGTGTCCCTTTCAGCTCTAGGCTTGCCGCCGTGTTGTCGCTATCGCTATAATTATGGAGCAGAAAGATATTAAGGTGCTTTCTGGCGAGAATGCAGGTGCGGGTTTTACCTTCATGTTGAGCTACAATTATCTTGTACTCCTTCGACCCTAGTCCACAAACCTTGTCTCCCACTATCCAAGGTTCCTGGATCAGGGCTACGTCTGCTCCGCTCTCTTCGAGGCGGAGTATAAGAGCAGCGGATGCTGCTTTACAGTGGTGGAGATTGATCTGAAGGAGCCTCAAGGACATCCTTAGTGTTCTCCACCACTGTAATATCGGCATCTGGATCGTCCTCGACTTCCTCGTGGCAACACATCGCCTCGAAGTCGCATCTCAGCGTGCCATCGGTGGAGTAGCCCTCTGGGTCTGTCTCTGTGTGATCGTCGGGTGCTTCGATCTCCGAGGCAGCGTCCTGCTCGACTGGCTTGTCGACAGGACGCGCCCCGGCCGCTGCATCCGACTTGTAGACCTTTACGGTCACCGAGCTGAACCCAAAATTGAGCTCACCTTTGGCAGCTTCAATCGGGGCCAGCGACTCTTTGTTGAGCACGACCACTGCCTGGTTTGTGGGGCCCTGTGTCGTCTCAACTTTGACCACCTTCCAGTCCGATGTTGGGAGGTGGGGGTTGCATCTTTGCAGCATTTTCAGGATGCGCTCCGGCTCCTTCATGGAGGCGGGCACCCAGACTCTCGCCCTTGGTCTACTGGGCACTTCGCTCCAGTCTACAGCGACGAGCTTCGCCCCTGGGTAGACTTCCCCGACTTGCGCTACCGCTGCTTTGTACAGCTGTACGGAGCGCTCGTCTTCACAGGCTACGATTTTTATGCAGCCCTGGTACCAGCCCATGTCTTTGCAGACGGGGGGGGGGGGTCCAGGCTGCTTTTCCAGCAGCTCGAAGCAGCGGTCGGCCAGTGCCGCTTCCACCCACTTCCACTGGTTCTTAGGGATTCGGGAGTCCGCGCTGCCTTTGTCCAGGACGCCAATCAGCGTCCTTTCTCTGGCAATCTGCGCGAACGAAGTGTTAGGCAGTACTCTGGAGCGCTTCGGTGTTGGCCCAGGAGTCTCTTGCGAGCGCTGCCTTTTTGGCTGAGGGGCTTCCTTCTTCGGTGCTTCCTTGCCGAAGTTCGGCAGCACCTTCGAGGCCCACTCGACCTTCTTTAACCATTTGTCCGTTGGGCTGGACATCTGGCTTGCGTTCTGCCGACGGAGTATATTGCCAGCACTCTTTCTGTCGGCATATGTAAATGGCTTGGCTTGGACACTAGTAGATGGTAACTCATCACCCGCCACTTTACCAGCAGGCAGAGCAGCCGCAGGATTGCATAGCCACTCTGCCAAGGTATCGGTTTTGGGAGCCGATTCACCACCCACCCCGAATCCGGGATGGGACCCCTTTGGGCTCTCCCTAGCATCTTCCGCCGCGCAGGTTTTCACTGCTGGTTTGCGGGTTGGGCCAGGCCTTTGGGCCGCTGCCTTCCCCTGTTTGGGATTGCTCCCTGTTGGCATTTGGGGAGTGCCAGACTCATTTTGTTTGTTTTTTAAATCTTCCATTCTTTTCCCACGAGCTGCAGAGAAGGGGTACGGTCCGTCCGGGCAGAGATCCACGTTGCCCGGATAAGGCATACTTAGAACAGGGGGCTGCCAAGTCCCTGAGCTCTCCGTTAACGACTGGGCTAGTTTTATATACCGGGCCCCCAGCCAGGCTGACTCTCGGCACGGGTCGAATAACACTCTTAGTCCGGCCCGGTGTGAGCTGAATGTGGGGGTTGGGATGTGGGTAGGTAGTGTGTAGGGATAGGGGAGTGTGTGAGCTACTTATACGAGGCGGCACCACAAGCGCATCGTCAGTGTTGCTACTTCGCGAACACCCGCTGGCTGTCCGGGGCTGCTTATTTTCGGTACTCTCCTAGGGATGTCCGCTTATTCGCAGCTGACCTACCTATATGACCTGAATATAGGTAGGTCGTTCGCTATCCGCAACCTGCGACCCGTCCGGTGGCCTCAGCTAGGCCCCCTTTGAGCCACCTCACGAGCTCATCAGACCAGAACCGTTTAAGCTTGCTAAATTAATAACTTCTGAACGAATAAAGATATCTTCATGAAACAAACTGCATTTGAAAGAAAAATCTTTCAAAATTTAGTCTATTTAAGTAAATTATGCTACAATGTCTATAAGTTTTTTAGATCGATACAGTACTTTAAATGGTAAATTTTACTTTAAAATTTTATTTTTTATTTAATTTTCAACTTAACCTAATTTAAAAAAATTGTAATTAAAATAATTTTATTTTTATTTTGAAAGTTAGTTGAATTTATTTGTTTCTGTAAAATATTCCTCCACTTCCTGTTTAGTGGTAGGAATATCTAATAAGCTTAACAATTCTAAAGAATAACTGCGTGTTGATTTATTTTGTGATCTCACATAGCTAATGGATGAAATATATGGATCTGAAGAGGCTGCCAACATGTTGAAAAGATCTTGGTTTTGCTTAATTCGTGATGTCTTGCACGTATTCATATTCCAGTATTTTTATTGTAATTGTTGCTCGTTTCCTGGGCTTTCTCTGACATCTTACCAATTGGTAGGCTCTGATGTTCAATTAAAATGACCATGTGCCAGAATTTTATGAAGCGTGGGAGTTAGCTTCTTCTCAGGATATTTTTCCAGTAACCGCGCTGCAGTCTTCGAGGCATATTCACCGAACTTGCGGGTATTTATTTTTTCTTTGCAGCTTAAAATATTCAAAATGACACCTAATCTTTTGATAATGTCAATATCCACCCCAGTTATTTCTGCAGTAATTTCGTTTTTCTCAAAGAATGTCCGTGACGAGTTTCCATCGTTTGTGTTTCCAAATCCTTGTTTGGGGCAGTCCACCTTCAGTTAAAGTTTGTGTAAGAATTTTGTTTTTGAATAAGTTTTTTCCTAGTTTTTTGTTTTCCTTGGCTGGCGTGCTGTTGTCAAAAGATTCTCTCTCTCGCGGAATGGTATATGCAAGTTTCAAAATGAACTCCATACATCTAATTCTTGCATGCAATGTGGAATTGCCATATTCTAAATTTTCCTCTTCAATTATGGAATCATCCAAATGTTGAAGGTTCTTCTATGTTTTTTTGCAAAATGTGCATTTCAAGGTCGATTTAGTATTAGTAAGTTCGTTAAAAACTTTTCCATCAATCATAGTAAGGAACAATTCAAAATTGACACTAATGGTTTTTCTTCGTTGATTTTATGTACAAACAGTCTTATATTTGAAATCTGACTCTTAATATCACTTACAATGAACTTTATTAGTTTCGAAGATTCCTTGGCGTATTTGAATAATATAGCACGGCAATAATGAGCAGACGAAGGACGAGAATTTTTCCAATATTCCGATGTATCCGACTTAAGCCGCAGGGGTACAAGAGAAGCCATAAACATGTTAGAATCTGTAATAGTTTTATCGTCTGTGGAAATTGCTTGCTTATATTCACTTTGCGCAGAAGATCCATCACAGCCCCATTTGCTGATCAATGTGAGATTTTGCGGCAGACCTTCAATTTAATGGTGAGTTATGCATTTAATGAGCCGTTTCGCAGTATGTTGCACCAGGTCTTGAAGTTTTACTACTGCTGATTCAACCGTCCCTATGTTTTCTTCCGGCCTTGCCATCAATTTGGCATCTGTAATATGTTTGTGTTCGAGAAGAACATAGACTTTATGCTGCTGTAAGGAATACCGCAATATTGAATACTTCTCCTTGGACATTCCCAAGTCTAAAAACAACGCCAAAGCCTCGTCAGTGGTGTACGACTTCGGTTGTGAATTTGGTGGCGTGAGGATGCTGTTCTTTATCCTGTCAAGTCTTACCGGGCTTGCCTTAGATACAGCTTTTGTTATATGCGACCTCTTGTATTCCTTGTTGTTCGTATATTTAATTGACAGTGCCTCCAATAAATGATCCGTACCTATATGACATGTTGCATCTACAAGTTTACAATTTCTAGTATAATCTGAACACTTATCCAGGGTTTTTGTTGGTCTTCCTTTTGCTCGTCCTGTGGACGTGGAGGGTCCATCATATAGCAAGCTGTTTCAGTCTTACGGTGTGAGATCATTAAGAACAGTTTCCACAAATTCATTTGAGGTGCTTGAATTTCTAAATATCTCGAACAACTTTATATTTTTCATAGCCATTTTAACGAAATTCTTGAATAATATATAAAAATTGTATTCACTGATGTTTGCTTATACGCACCTGAATCCTTTAAAAGTAAAAAAAATACTGTAGAGCTGTGCTAAAAATGAATTCAATATATGTATACACATATGTACCCTTTGACATAATAAAAAGCAGGTTACAAATCCTGGTGAAAAAGACAGGTAAGGGTAGAAATACTAGCCTGAATATTCATTCATAACCAAAAACATAATTGAGGTAATGGAATTGAGAAATGGAAAATTATTCTAATATTGAGGGTACCTGAGTATATGGATATGCTCAATAGTACCTAATTTTTGGGCAGCTTTTCAACTTTGACTGGACCTTACAAAAATATATCCCTAAATTTTCCTGAGATTTTTTTTGTGTATGTTCTTTGAAATATTTATTACCTAAGTCTAAAAGCTCTTTCTGCGCTTCGGAGCCATTTGGCTTCTATACCGATTTACCTGCCACAACCTCGTACGAAAAACGGTCAAAATATGATTTTGTATGGGATTTAAGAGCTGTGATAGCCGTTTTTGACTGTTGTTCGTGCGAGGTTGTGGCAGAATAAAAGTGAAATAAATTTTTGCACACTGAAACAATTTTTTAACTTTGAGTGCTCATATCTTCTAAACTAAGAGAAGAGTCCGATTATTTGATTTTGATTTGAAAATTTTATTTTTAGAAGCTCTGGAAAATTCTCTATTAGATGCGAATATTTATTGTATCTAAAGCGCTCAAAAAAATCTTCGACTTTTGCCACCTCTTTTCGGCTGATTCCCCTGTGCGCCGCTTCATATCTCTACGTGACAAGTGTGCCAAATTCTACAGTGATAACGGCACAAATTTTATCGGCGCGAAACGCTCACTCGATGAAATGCAAACCCTACTGGCGTCACAGAAACACACCAACCTGGTTACTCATACCCTGGCGGATGCATGCATCCATTGGGTATTTATTCCCCCTGATGCACCTCACTGAGGTGTAAAATGGGAATCGGCAGCTCGATCTGTTAAACTGCACCTTCGACGGGTCGTCAGAACCTCAACGCCTACATTTGAGCAGATTACCAGAGCCTGACTTGTGTCACATTCCTGTGGGCCGATTGGGGTACTGGCAGAGTATCTAGTCTATGTACCAAGGTTTCTGGAAACAATGGCATCAGGAGTACCTGACCACTCTACAACAGAGTCCAAAGTGGACTACGTCAATCCCTAACATCTAGATCGTAGACGTCGTGCTCGTTAAGGAGTCCAACAGCCCACCGGCTTCATGGCACATCGCACGAGTTATCGAAGCCTATCCAGGAAGGGACGAACTGGTTTGAGCGGTCAAGCTCAAGACCGCATCTGGAGAATTAACCTAACCAATTACTAAGGTTGGCCGGCGAAAATCCTCTAGCTGAACCCTCCACGAGGGTGCCGGCTGGGCAATGGACACTGCATTATCCCGGTCAAGGGTAATGCACTGTCGCTTGCTCTGTCCGGGGTAATGCAGTGTCTAGCTAAGTCTATGGTCCGGCGTCTTCCCGATCTAAAGTCAGGGGAACTGAACAAGGGCCATGGCTAGAGGTGCCTGGCGGTCAGGCATAAAACGCTAGGGGGTGGTCCCCCCGAAAAACATTAACCGGTATGGACCTTCGGGAAAGACTGCTACCACCGGCGGGCACGGGGAGGAGCAATCCTCTCTGTGTGTCGCCAGCGGTCACACCTCGGACATGGCGGGAGCAGGCCATGTCAGTTGTAATACCACTGCCACAAAAACGATTCGTTGCAGGATATGCCGCGCGGGTGCCGCTGTCGAGACAGACTCCGACCTGGAGAGCGAGTTATCCATAAGCAAGACCAAAGAGGAAAGCCTTCTCCGCTCGCCGGATCCAAGTACCAGCTCCCTGCGTAGAAAGGGCCGAAGCGTTCTAGGGAGGTCCTCAAGGCAAAAGCACAGTACAAGGCGGCCCGCAAGTTACTGAGCTGGCTCTAAGGCAAGGCGAATATCTCCCAAGAGGAGAAATCCAAGCTAGCGTGGGCTGAGCAACGGGTAAAGGAGGGCCGCAGACACTACGCGCGGCTGCCCGAGATGCATGCGGCGAATGGTGGATTCGCCAACAAGGTGGAGGAGATGTTAGCCACCAAAAGACAACGGTAGATCGAGAGAGCTGCCGAAGACACTCCAGCGAGCAAGCGGCAACGTGGGTGCAAGGTGGCGTCCCCCCACCTAAGACGAGGAAACCTAGGCAGAAGGCCATGAGCGAAGTGTCCAAAAGACACGTCATTGTTGCCTTGATTGATCGCAGTGATGAGAATGGGAAGATGACGGCAGCACAGTGGATGCTACTCCACGCGCAGCTTGTTGAATCTCTCTTCTCGCGAATGGAGGACGACCCCAACGCTCCCATGCCCACCGTCGATGGCACGATATGCAACAACAAGTGCAACTACGACCAAACGCAGCAGTGGCTGGTGCAGAAGGTTCCCTAATTGGAAGCTCTGTGGGAGGGGGCCAAGCTAGAGGTGGTAGACAGGGAGTTGATCCCGTCTATACCAAAGCCGAAAGTGCTCTTACCCATTTTAGTCCAAGGAGAGCGAGCACTGAAGCTGCTGCAGAGGCAGAATCCAGGCGTGCCAACGGCGGACTGGAAGGTACTGTATGCCGGAAACCCATAACCCAACGAGGGGGGCCGGCATGTGATCCCCAGATCAGCAAGAAGGCAGAGGACCTTCTGTATCCCAAGTTCGGGAAGATGGCGTTGGGCAAAGGTAGTGTCTACCTACGTCTTAAAAAGCGCCACCCCGAGGATAAAGATGCGCACACCCCGCAGGCAGGCGAGGTGGAGAAAGACCTAGGTCTAGAGACCATCGTGGAGGCCACCCAGGATCTTGCGCTGGACGACTCGGAGGAGAAGGAAGACGGTGACTTGACAGTTATAGTCAACCCGTCATGTGAGATTGAGTTAGGAACTAATGATACTAAGGGTGTTGCAGCTCAACCTCCATAAAAACAAAATAGCATCGGCGGAGCTCCTCATTGACATGGAGCAAGGGCACGCAGACGTAGCTTTAGTCCAGGAGCCGTGGATTGCGACAGGCAACTCAGTGGCCGGACTAAAGTCCTCAAATCACAACTTGTTCTACTCAACATCGGTAAGCAGGAACAGAGCCGCCGTACTCGTACGGAAGGGAATCCATGCTCATCTTATGTCTCATTACAGCACGGATGACCTGACGGTAATGATGCTGGAGAGTGAGGAAAAAAGCTCCTTTTGGCAGCTTCCTGCTACATGGCACACGACAGCCCTGCAACACCGGACGAACTTAGTAGTCTGGTGACAGAAGACGGCTTCAAAAATCTCCAACTTCCCATTGGAGCAGACGCCAATGCCCATCACAATGTATGGGGAAGCCCCGACTTTATACTATTAGCTAACTTAGACGTAGCAAACGTGGGGGAGGAACACACCTTCGTAGGTCCCACCTCGTCAAACGTGCTAGACCTAACACTCGTTACGGGAAAGAGTACTTTGGTATCTGGCTGGAGAGTCCTCGAAACACCATTCTTCTCAGATCATAAGTACATTCAGTTCAAGTGCAAGTTCAAACACTTTTCGAAGGTAACTCTCTATAGAAACGCCCGGAATACAAACTGGGAAAAGTTTAAAAAGACAGTTACTTCGAAGCTCGCGAGTCCGGGCTCAGTGAAATCCGCGGAGGACATAAAGAAGTCTCTAGAGACCCTATCCAACGCGTTACTGGACGCCTACCACACATCGTGCAAACCCTCGAGGACGAAGAAGAGGTCCAAGCCACTCTGGTGGAACCGGGATCTCTCTCTTCAAAGGAACAACCTCAAGGAATTCTTTAAGATCGCCAAACAAGCGAACGAAGAGATAGTCAATGAGGAATACAAAATCATACTTAGGAGCTACAAGAAGGAAATACGCAAAGCACAACGGAACTCGTGGAGGACCTTCTGCTCCAACATCGAGAAAGTACCAGAAACCGCACGGCTTCGGAAGCTGCTCTCTAAGCAGCCTACCATACAAAGCCAGTTAAAGCTAGATGACGGACAGTGGACAGAGGGCAGTGATGAAGCCCTAACAGCACTAATGGAGGAGCATTTCCCTGGCTGCACCGAGGTCGCTGATGCCAAAGAGCACCAGGACCTAGCAACCGAGGAACAACACCCCCCAACAAATCTGTTAACCACTAAGCGAATCCACTGGGCAATATACTCCTTTGCGGGCACATAAGCACCAGGACTGCACGGGGTATTCCCAGCCATGATGCAGGTGACCAAAGAGGCGATTACCCCATGGCTTTCCGCAATATTCGCAGCTTGTCTAAGTACGGGCTATCCCTATCCAATGGAGAGCCTCGAGAGTTGTCTTCCTCCCAAGGGCAGGAAAGTGCAGCCGTGTGAGTCCCAAGGATAACAGATCGATAAGGCTTACCTCCTTTCTACTAAAAACACTGGAAAAGCTGTAAGACTTGCACATCAGAAATGAGGTAGGAGGACTGCTGTCAACTAACCAACATGCTTTTACCAAAGGGGAATCGGTGGAAACGGCACTACACTTGTTAGTAGCTACCATTGAGAACGCCCTTCACAATAAAAAGTATGCACTGGCTGTATTTGTTGATATCTCCGGAGCATTTAATAACGTGGCTACGAACGCAATAAAAAATCGCCTAGAAGTGAATATCATACACATAGCAATCAACCTTTGGATCAAGAACCTCTTAAGTTGTAGACGGGTGCAATCGGAGTGGGGCACCGCTTCCATGGTAAAAGGGGCTCACAGAGGCACACCTCAGGGTGGAGTACTGTCGCCACTACTGTGGAATCTGGTGGTCGACGACTCATCAAGAGATTTGAAAGGAAGGCCCCAAAAAGAACAGCTTATGCAGATTACATAAGCATGCTTATTACGGGTGTATGTCCATGGTCCCTAAGCTCCATAATGGAACGTACACTCAGGGAGATACGCGAGTGGGCGGAAGAAGTAGGACTCAGTATCAACGCGGACAAGACGGACCTCATCCTCTTTACCAAGAGGTACAAGGTACCGATATGGACCGCCCCGAAAATTGACCAAACTAACCCCAAAAACACAAGTCAAATACCTGGGCACAGTACTGGATAGTAAACTGGCATGGAAACCCAATGTATTGGAAAGGGTGAAGAAGGCCACCATTGCACTTGACGCATCCAAGAAGATGCTCAGCAGCACATGGGGCCTGTCTCCGTCTCTGATGCACTGGATTTACATCTCGGTGGTGCGACCAAATCTAATGTATGGAGTCTTAGTGTGGTGGCAAGCTACCGGAAAGAAAACGTATCATAAGCTCATGGAAAAGACACAGCGACAGGCTTTGCTCTGTATTACAGGGGCGCTGAGGTCAAACCCAACCAAAGCACTCGAAACCCTACTTGGAATCGAACCCCTAGACATACACGCTCGTCTCACTGCAGGAAAGGCAGCACAACGCCTCATCGCTTCAGGAAATCTGTCGCCACAAGGATACGGGCATAGTTCAATTGGAAGGGAAATGACCAGATCAACTGATTACATGACCCCCCAAACTAGCCTCGACGTCAAAACAACCGCATCTTTGGGACCTGAAGTCCCTGTATAAGCTACCGGACCATTGCAGCATATTCCAGGCAGAGGTTTTTGCCATCAGGAAAGCAGCAGAGATCGCTCTTCTCACTGAAAGAGATCCATGCAGTTGTCCGTGGTCAGTTCCAGAAGTGTCTTGGCGAGCAGGGAGGCACTAGATACCCTAAGCACGACAAAGTCAGTGCGGATCTACTGGGTTCCCAGCCACCAGGGCATCGAAGGAAACGAGACGGCGGACGTACTAGCTAATGAAGGCGTCGGGCTGGCGAATACGAGAACCGAGAACGTGCCTGTCTCCCTTAGAACGCTGCAAAGCGATCTAGAAAAGCAGGCCAGATCACAAACCGCAAATAGGTGGAGGAGTACCACCACCTGCAGAACCTCGAAAATTATGTGCAAGGACCGCAATGAGAAACTCAGCCACTACCTACTGCACCTACCACGGAAGGACTGCAGACTGTTAGTGGAAATATTAACGGGCCATTATCTGGCTACGGCGCATGCAACAAAGCTAGGCATCACAAACAGAGACAGTTGTAGGAAATGTGACGAACCTGGGGCAATCGAAACCCTGGAACATCTCATCTGCAACTGTCCTGCTCTCTTAAGGGCAAGAAGGAAATACCTGGGCTTGCCAGTGCTGGCATCACTGTAAGATGCCTCCAAGAGCACGCCACAGCAATTACTGGCCTATGCGAAAAATGCCTCGATTCTCGAGGACTTTAAAATCCCCTAAACACTGCCGCGACGGTTCATACCCCCCTATCCGGACAACTAAGGGCCATACTGGCCTATGTGGGGCCCCGCTGAGGGCCGTCCGGGTCAACCTAACCTAACCTAGTCCCATTCATAAAAAGGGGTCTAAATCAGATTTTTCAATGTATTTCAGATGTATTTTTAATTTATCTGCCATTCCTAAACTCTTTGAAAAAATTATCACTTCTCAGCTCCAACTCTTTTGTAGTTCCCTGTTTTCAGAATCACAGCACGGATTTGTAAAACATCGCTCAGTTTCGTCTAACCTCCTTGAATTTTCCACCTATGTAACTGCCGGACTTGCATAACAGTGTCAAACTGGTGTAGTTTATACTGATTTTAGTAAAGCTCAACTCAGTTAACCACAATCTTCTTATCCACAAACTATCTTTACTAGGACTTCCGACTAAACTTCTCTGGACTAATGCGTACCTTTGCAATCGTTCTCAGCGTGTCTGCTTCAACTCTTCTCTTTTTAAGCCTGTTTTTGTTTTTTCGGGTGGGCCTCAAGGTAGCCATCTTGGTCCCAAACCATTCAAAGCTCATTCCAACTGTAAATTTGCCTCGCTCACAGCGCATTCGTTTTTAGACCATTTATGGTGGACTTACCCCATGCCATGCCCTATGACCCATGCCCCTGCGGATTGGATACGAGTCCAATCTCGGGATTGTTGTAGCTTAAGTCCAGCTGTGACTGAGAACCAGTTTAACTGGTTGGTTTTGGTTTGTTCACGTTTCGAATTCAATTCAATCGATATATCATTAGTAAAAATCAACGTAAATCAGCGTAAATCAGCGTAAATATAGCTTAATATAGACTCTGACTCTGATACATACATATACATAGTGTACTTATATACTTAAATCCCATATCCATAGATAGTTTACGTAAATTGTTTAAGTAACTTCTAAGTATACAGTTGTATCGCAGTTTCCAAAATGTAATCTTAATCCCCAATCCACCCTAGACTAGACCTATTTTATAGAGACATTTTTATACCTTTGATCATCTAAATAATAATTAGTGTAAACCATACAAATTCGTATGTAAATCCCACCACCTCTAGATACTTAAGATCCTTTATAATCGAAATTAGATATAGTTTATATATACATACATACTATATACATAGATATATACAATTTGTAATTTTGTAAATGGTAGTGCCAGGGATGGAGATGGCTAGAGATGGGTAGAGATGGGATGGGGATGCTCTCTGGCACGATCTTGCAGAGCTATCGAAAGATGAGATACTATCCTCTTTATCAATGATCTTCCCCAAGTTTTAACTCATTCCCGAGTCCTAATGTATGCTGATGATGTCAAGCTATGTTTTTCCTATAGTGATCCTGTGTCCCCGTTATTTCTTCAATCGGGTCTCGACGCTCTCAATAATGGGTGTTTTATTAACGCTCTTCCTCTTAACATTTCCAAATATAACGTCATGACCTTCCATCGTAACAAGCCTTACCTTTTTGACTTCTCAATCAATAACATTTCCTTGGAACGCCTGTACAAAGTTAATGACTAGGGCATTATCTTTGTACCTAACTTATGTTTTAATTCTCATATATCCGCTATTTCGAATAAAGCCAAAGGAGTCCTTGACTTTATCAAAAGATGGTCGAAGGAATTTTCTGACCCTTATACCACTAAACTACACTACGTTTCTCTTGTCCTGCCTATCTTGGAATATTGTTCCTGTATCTGGTTGTCCTATTACCAAAAATATCAAGATATGCTTGTGTCCGTTCAAAAACAATTTCTTATCGTCATCTTCCTTCTTAAGAGAGTCGGCTGCGTCATATTAACTTGCACTCTCTTGAAAGCCGTAGGACTTGTCATCCTAGGCGAGATTGCATCCACGGCCCTCATTAGTCTTATTAGTATTGCTGTCCCGTGCCGTCGGGCTAGGCATTACTTTCCTCTCCGTCTTCCTCTCTGTCCTTCGAACTACTCTGATAATAAATCTTTCCGTAGCCTTTGCCGCGATTACAATAAACATTTATTGTTTTTTTTTTCTTTTCCTTTTTTCCTTTCATACTTGTGCTTCCAAAGTCAAATCTTCATTAATTAATAATTTAAGTTAAGTTAATTTAAGTTAGCGAACTTGCCAGTAGCAGATAATTTTATGATTTATACATTCTTCTTTTTACACCGTTTAACTGATCATAGTTGAAGTATAAACTCTAAAAAATAAACAATAAACAACGAAACTCGTGGAGGACCTTCGCTCCAGCACACAGTGGGCGAAATGGCCATTTGGCCATGGCCATACTCACTGTGTATGAAAGTAATTGCCATTTTGTTTTTCTCTCATATTTCGTGAAGCTGGGATGCTTCAAACCGCCATATGCTGCAAGAGTTGTTATAAACAACTTTTAGCGCACTTTTTGTTAAGTTGGCAAAAATTTGTGCAAAAAGTAAAAAATTCCAGGCGTAGCTAAAATTTCTTTTGACTTGTTGCTATTTGGTCAAAGGTGTATATTACTTATATTTACATGTAATAGTTTAAAATAGCTGTGGAAGTTGACCCTTGGAATAGTTTTGCTTAAAAAACATCTGCGCTCTGTTTTCAATTGTTTTTGATACACATTCTCAAAGGTATTGTGAATTTTGATGCCCAAAATGATCTGCATATGGCTGCCGAAACTAATAGTAATTTTATTTTTAGAAAATGTCCATGCCAAGACGAACCATTTTTTCAGTTTGGTACAACGAAAAGGTCGCTACCAAAGTCTATTGCAGTTAAAAATTACATATTTTCAAATGTGTTTAATAATAATGATTATTCCGAAGAACAACACAAAGAAATACAAAAAAGGATAAGAACTTTTGTAGGCGCGTTGCTGCAAAAATGGAAGAAATGCAATAGAACATTGTCACGTTTCGAGAACTATAACAAGCAGTGGTTAGATGGTGACTGTATATTATAGGTAGGACCGGAGAAAGATGTATGCCTAGTGGGAAGACCGTCAAAAGAGTTGGCAGATTGTTCATTAAAAACCAAATTAAACAAAGCTAAATCTTTTGCAAACAAATCATCGAAGGAAGAGCTCATCTTGGCGGCACGCGTAAGCTTGTGCAAAGGTGGGGAGAGAAATTGTTAATTGACGTTAAAGTTATATCATTGCTCAATTCAGATGAAGAGGTCGTGGCAAAAACAATAAAATTAGCTAGCAGTGATCCCAAACTTCCTATTAAATTCAGTCCTGAGGAAGCTTTGGCGATTTATGTAAATGGGCGCCTAACGAAAAATTCATTCAAGCTAGTGAAAACGAAAACTAAATCTCACAACGCAAATATTTTTCCAAGCTACGATTTATTGAGAAAAGCAAAAGTAAAGTGCTCACACCCAAAATTTTTCACGTAAAAATACGATGGAAGATTTAATGCATGCTCTTCTCTTTACATCTGATCCTTTAATTTCAAAGTTATCAAAATCGTCGTCAAGGCTTTCCAAAGAAAATATAGAGTTGGATAAAGAAGTTAAAGATTTTCTATTAGATGTCAACTTTGAAGAAGACGTTTTATGTTCCGATAGTTCAGATATTTGCATTTTAAACAAATTTATAATTACATATGTTACACTGGTGAACTATCTTTGGAATGGTATTTTAAAATCTTAAAATATTTTGACGGATCGGAACTATCGTATCTATTTGATAAAGTTAACCAACCGATTCTACTGAAATTTTGTACAGTCATCCGGCTATTAACAATCATGTTAAACTAAATATTTCATTAAGATATCTCTTAAATTACGCTTGTTATTAATTTAATGCCACTAGATTGGCCGTTTCGCCCACTGTGCAGCATCGAGAAACTATCTGAAACCGCAAGGCTGCGGAAGCTGATCTCAAAGCAGCCCACCATAAAGAGTCAATTAAAGCTAGATGACGGACAGTGGACAGAGGGCAGTGAAGAAGACTATGACTACAGAGTTCTTCAGTGACTACAGACTAATGGAGGCGCATTTCCCTGGATGCACCGAGGTTACTAATACCAAAAAGCATCAGGACCTAGCTGCCGAGGAACAACACCTCCCAGCAGATCTGTTAACCTTTAAGAAAATGCAATGGGCTATAGACCCCTTCGTGGGCATTGAAGCACCTGGACCAGACGGAATATTCCCTGCCATGATGCAAGTGACCAAAGAGGTGATTACCCCATTGCTTTCCGCAATATACTCAGCATGTCTAAGTACGGGCTATATCCCTATCTAATGGAGAACCTCAAGAGTTGCCTTCCCCAAAGGCAGGAAAGGCAAAGTCCCAAGGAAAAGAAAGTGAATATCATACACATAGCAATCAACCTTTGGATAAAGAACCTCCTAGGTGTTAGACGGATGCACTCGGGTGGGGCACCGCTTCCATGGTAAAAGGGGCACACAGAGGCACACCTCAGGGTGGAGTCCTGTTGCCCCTCCTGTTGTCCTGGAATCTGGTGGTCTACGACCTCATCAAGAGATTTAAAATAAAGGCGAAATGACGACAAGGATTTTCGGGCAGCCATATCGGCACGGTTACCTCTTGGTAAGGGAGGGGGAGTCCGTCTTGTCGGGAATTGGAAGTACGTCCTACCTCTTCCGCCTCACGTATCTCCCTGAAGGGTGCGTTCCGGAAAGAAGCGGCGGCGATGGGGGCCCGTAAGCGTGGGCGGCAAATGTCGTCTGCACAGCTTTTACGGCAAGGCCTTCGCTTAATAAATCTCTTGATGGTCGTCGACAAACCAAAGCTACAGCAGATGTGGCGACGGGAAAGGAACCTGAGGTGTGCCTCTGTGTGCCCCGCTACCATGCGGAAGCAGTGCCTCCGATTGCAAAAGGGTTAAAACCCCCTTTAAAAAGGGTTTTCCCCTAAAGGATAAATTTTGGGCCCCTTAAAAAATTTAAAAAAATTTTTTTGGTTTTTGGGAATTTTGGGTTTAAAACGGGAAAAAACGCCAAAAAAATTTTAAAAAAATAACCTTTAAATAAAAATTTTAAAAACCCCCGGGGGGGGGCCCGGGGGGGCCCCCAAAAAACCCCCGGGGGAACCCTTTGGGGGTTTTTCCCCCCCCCCAAAAAAAAAAGGAAAAAAAACCCCAAAAAACCTTAAGCAAAATTTTAAGGGTGTTTTGGGTTTTCCCTTTAAAGGGAAAGGGGGTTTTCCCCCAAAAACCCCCCCCCAAAAAAAGGGTAAAACCCCCAAAAACCCCCAAAAAAAAAACAACCCAAAACCCCAAAAAAAAAACCCCCCCAAAAAAAATTAAATTGGTTTTTTTTTTCCCCAAAAATTGGGCCGGCCCCCCCCTTTTAATTTCCTGGGTTACCTTTTGGGGTTTTTTTTGGGAACTTTAAAATAAAAAAATTAAAAATTAAGCCGGGGGGGGGCCCCGGGGTTTCCCCCCCCCCAAAAGGCCCGAAACCCCCAAAACCCCCTGGGGAAAAAAAAAAGGCAACAAAACCCTTCCCAAAGGAAACGGGGAAAAACGGGGCCAATTGGGGTTAAAACCCCAAATTTTGGGACCCCAAACCCCCTTTCCCCCTTTGGGGGGGCCCAAAAAAAACCAAATTAAACCCCAAAAAGGGGGGGGGGCCAAAAGGGCCCCCCAAAAAAATTTTTGGGGAAAAGGGGTCCCCCGAAAGGGCCCCCGGAAAAACCGGGGCCCAAATTTTCCCCCGGGCGGGGCCCCAAAAGGGGGGGGAAAAACCTGGGAAAAAAAACCCTGGGAAAAGGGGGGCCCAAGGGGGAAACCAAGGGGGAAAGGGGCCGGAAGCCTTCCGGGGCCGGAAGGGCCCCGGGGGGGGCCCCCAAAAAACCCCCAAAGGGCCAAACCCTTAAGGAGGAAACCAGGGGGAAAACCAAAGGGGGGCCACCAAAAAGGGGGAAAAGGAGGAAGGGAAAAGGGAGGTTCCCCCCCCCTCTTTGGGGGGTTTCCGGGAAAAAAAAAAGGGGGAAAAAACCCCCCAAAGGGCCCCCAAAAAACCCTTTTTGGAAAAAAAACCTTAAAACTTTTTTTCCCCCATTTTTTTTTCCCCGGGTTTTCCCTTTTTTGGGCCGGGGGAAAAGGGGGGGGAAAAAAGGGGCCCCCCCTTTTTCCCTTATTAATCCTTTTTTAAAAAACCTTTTTTGGGGGAAACCCCCTTTTTCGACAAATTTTTCCCCAAAATTTTTTCCCCTTTAATTTAAAAACGGGTTTTAAAAAAAAGGGTTTTAAAAAAAACCAAATTTGGCAAACCCCTTCCCCCCCCTTAAACCCCCCACAAGGGCCCCCCCAAACCCGGGTTTCCCCCCCCCCCCCCCCCAAACCCCAATTCCCCAAAATTTTTAATTAACCCTTGGGCCCCAAAAAACCCCCCCCCAAAAACCCCCCCAAAAAAAACGGCCCCAAAAAAAAAAAGGGGGGGGGGGGGGCCCCCCCAAAAAAACCCCAATGAAAAAAGCGAAAAAAAACAGCAAAAAAAATCCCCAAAAGGGAAACCCCCAAAAACCCCGGGGGAACCCCCGGGGGTTCCCCGGAAAAAACCCCCGGGGAAAAAAAACCCCGGGGAAAAGGGTTCGGGGAAAAATTTAAAGGGGGAAAAAAGGGTTCAAAACCCTTTAAAAGGGGTTTTGGGGGGTTTTTTTAAAACCTTCCTTTTCCCCCCCTTTTTTTTAAAAAAAAAGGGGGGCCCCCGGGGGGGAAAAATTTTTCCTTAACCCCTTTTAAAAAAACCCCCATTAAAATTACAAATTCCCAAAATTAAAAAAAATTTTAAGGGAAAAAAATAAAAAAAATTTTTTTCTTAAATCCCCCCCAAAAAACCGGGAAAAAAAAACCCCAAAAAAAAAAAAAAAAACCGGTTAAAAATTTTGTAATTTAATGGTTCCAAAATTTGGGCGTCCCCGATCAAGGGGCCAAATTGGAAAAAGGGAAAAAAGGGAAAGGGAAAAATTTTTGGGGGAAATTAAAAATTTTTAAGGGGGGAAAAAAGGTAGGCCGGGGAAAAATTTAAAGGGGGAAATTTAAAAACCAAATTTCAAAAAAAATTTTAAAAAAAAATCGGGAAAAAATTTTGGGGAAATAACTTGGGGAAAGGGGGGGAAAAAAATTGGGGAAAAATTTAATTTGGTTAAATTAATAAATTTTAAAAAAAATTTGGCAAAAAAAAACTTCCTTTAAAAAAAATTTGGGTTTTTTGGGCGTTTAAGAAAATTTCCCCAAAAAAACCAAAAAAAAAAAAATAAATTTTCCAAACCAAATTTTTTAAAACCAAATTTAAAAACCCCAAAAAATTTTTAAAAAAAATTTTTTAAAAAGTTTTTTAACCCCTTTTTTAAATTATCCTTTTTAAAATTTAAAAGGAAAAAGGTTTAAAAAAAATTAAAGTTTTTAAAAATTAAAATTTTTTTTTAATTTTAAAAGGTTTTATTTCCTTTAAAAATTTTTTTAAAAAAAAAAACCTTTTTAATGGTTTTAAATTTTAAAAATTTTTTAAAAAAATATTTTCTTTGGAAAATTTTTTTTAAAAAAAAAAAAAATTTTTTAAAAAAAAAAATTTCATTTAAAATTTTTTTTTTTTTTTTCCCAAATTTTTTCCACTTTGGGGGCCCCCAAAACCCGGGGCCCAAAACCCAAAGGCGCCCAATAAAAAAAAAAAAGGCAATTAAAAGGGGGGAACTTGGAAAGGGTTTAAGGGACTAAGGGCCCTTTCCCTAAACCCGGGGGAAATTTCCCCCCGGGGATTCTTAAAAAAAACCCCCCCCCGGGAAACCAAAAAAGGCAATTTTAAAAAAGGGGCAATTGGGAAAACCCCCGGGGAAATTCCCCAAGGGGGAAAAAAAAAATTTTTTTCCCAAAAAAATTTTTTTGGGCAATATCCCACTTTAAACCCAAATTCCCTTCCCAAAGGGAAAAAGGGGGTTTTAAAAAAAAGGGAAAGGGCCCCCAAAACAAAAAGGGCCCCCTTAAAACAAAAAGGGGAAGGACTTTTAAAAAAATTTTAAACCGGGGAATTAAAAAACCCCAAAGGGAATGGTAAAGGAAACCCCTTTTAAATAAAAAACCCCCCTTTTTTAAAAAAGGGCCCTTTTAAAAACCCCCAAAAAAAAATTTTTTAAAAAAAAAACCCAAAATTTTAAAAAACCCCTTTTTGGGGAAAAATTTTTCCCCCCAAAAGGGGGGAAAAACCCCCGGGGGGCCCGGGCCCCCCTTTTGGAATCCGGTTGGCCCCCCTTTTTCCGGAATTTTTCCCCCAAAAAAGTTTAAAAAAAAAAGAAAAGGGGAATGCCGGGTTTTTCCGGGGGTTGGGGGCCCCTCCTAAAGGGGGGGGGGCCCCCCCCAAAACCCCCCCCCAAAAAAAAAAAAACCCCCCAAAAAAAAAACCCCCCAAAAAAGAAATCCGGCCCCTTGGGAAAAATGAAAACCCCCCATTGGGGAAAGGGTAAAATTCCCCCGGCCGGGGCCCAAATTTTAAAAACCCCCTTTTGGTTAAACTTCCTTTTTCGGGGGAAACCTCCGAAAAAATTTTGGGGAAAAAAAAAACCCCCTTTTTTGGAAAAGGGCCCGGAAACCCCCCCCGGGGGGCCTGGGTTTTCCCCAACCCGGACCAAAACCCCTTGGCCCCGGGGAAAACCCCCCCGGTGGGAAAAAACCCCAAAAAGGGAAAATTTTCCCCAAGGGGGGCCCCCTTTCAGGGAAAATTTTGGGAACCAAGACCCCCAAATTTTCCCAAAAAAAAAGGGGGCCCGGAAAAAAAACCGAAACCCCAAAAAAAAGGGGGCCCCCAAAAAGGGAAAAATTTTAAAAGGGGAAAAAAACCAGGGGGTTTTTCAAAAAGCAAGGGCCTTTCCCCCGGGCCCAAGCGGGAAAATTCCTAAAGGGCGGGAAAAAATTTGGGGGGAAGGCCAAACCCTAAAGGAAACATAAACCCGGGCCCAAGGGGGATCAGGGAAAAAACCCTGGGGAAAAGGGGGGGGGGAAAAGGGGGGGCTTGGGGGCCCCCCAAAAGGTTTTTCCCCCAACAAAAAAAGGGGGGAAGGAAAACCAAAAGGGGGAAAAACCCCAAAAAAAACGAAACCCGGGGGGGAAAAAAACCCCCCCCCGGGGAAAAACCCCCCAACCGGGGGGAAAAAAGGGCCCCCGGGGGCCCACCAAAACCCCCAAAGGGACCCACCCCGGGGCCTTTTAAAAAAAAAAAGGTTTTTTAAAAAACAAAATTTTGGTTTTCCTCCCGGGTTTAAAATTGGGCTCCCAAAAACCGGAAAAGGCGGCCAAGGGCGGACAAAAAACCCGGAAAACCCAAAAATTTTCCTTTTGGGGGAAAGTTTTTTTTTTCCCCCTTTTCCCCAAATTAAAACCCCCTTTTTTAAAAAAAATTTTTAAAATCAAGGGTTTTTAAAAAAAACCCAAATTTAAAAAGGGAAACCCCAAATTCCCAAAGGGCCTTTCCCCCTTCCCCCCCCCCCGCCCAAACCCCCCCCCCCCCAAACCCCCCCTCCCTTTTCCCCCCCACAAATTCCCTTTTAACCCCAAAATTGGTTTTAACCAAAAGGCCCGGTTCCCCAAAAAGTTAAAAAACCCCAAAAACCCCCCAAAAAAAAGGGCCCCAAAACCAAATTTGGGGGGGGCCCCCCAACGAAAAAGGGGAACGGCCCAAAGGGAAAAAAAACGGGAAAAAGGGAAACCCAAAAAAAAACCCCGGGAATCCCACCCAAAAAGGGGAAAACCCCGGGGAAAGGTTAAAAAAAAAAGGGGGAAAAAACCCCCCAAAAGGGGGCCCCCCGGGAAAAAAGGGATTGGGGAAAAAACCCTTAAAAAGGGGGTTTCCCAACCCTTGGAAGGGTTCCCAAAACCCCGGAATTTTGGCCCCCTCCCCGGAATTTCCCCCCCCCAAAAGGGGGGGGCCCCCAAGGGGTTTCCCCCCGGGTTTCCAAACCCCCGGGAAAAACCAAAACCCCAAAAAAAAAAAAAATTTAAATTTAAAAATTTTAAGGAAAGGGTTTTAAAAAAAAATTTTTTTCTTAAATCCCCCCCAAAAAACCGGGAAAAAAAAACCCCAAAAAAAAAAAAAAAAACCGGTTAAAAATTTTGTAATTTAATGGTTCCAAAATTTGGGCGTCCCCGATCAAGGGGCCAAATTGGAAAAAGGGAAAAAAGGGAAAGGGAAAAATTTTTGGGGGAAATTAAAAATTTTTAAGGGGGGAAAAAAGGTAGGCCGGGGAAAAATTTTTGGGGGGGAAAAAAAAAATTTTAAAAAAAAATTTTAAAAAATAAAAAACCAAATCTTGGGGAAGGGTTTTGGCCCGGGGGGAAGGGGGTTTTTTGGGGGAAAAATTTTTTCCAAAATTTGGGGGAAAAAAAAATTTAAAAAATAAAAAAAATTCCCCTTTAAAATTTTGGGTTTTGGGAAAGGGGCCCAAAAAAATTTTGGGGGAAAAAAAAAAATTTTAAAACGAAAAAATTTTTCCAAACCCAAATTTTTTAAAAAAATTTAAAAACCCCAAAAAATTTTTAAAAAAAATTTTTTAAAAAGTTTTTTAACCCCTTTTTTAAATTATCCTTTTTAAAATTTAAAAGGAAAAAGGTTTAAAAAAAATTAAAGTTTTTAAAAATTAAAATTTTTTTTTAATTTTAAAAGGTTTTATTTCCTTTAAAAATTTTTTTAAAAAAATTTTTAAAACCTTTTTAATGGTTTTAAATTTTAAAAATTTTTTAAAAAAATATTTTCTTTGGAAAATTTTTTTTAAAAAAAAAAAAAATTTTTTAAAAAAAAAAATTTCATTTAAAATTTTTTTTTTTTTTTTCCCAAATTTTTTCCCCCTTTCCTTTGGGAAAAAAAAAAAACCCCCCCGGGGGCCCCCAAAAAAAAACCAAAAGAAAAAACCGGGGGGAAGGGACGGGAAAGGAAAACCCTTGACTACAGACTTTTAGGGCCCCCTTGGGGCCCGGGTTTCCCAAAAAGGGTTTTACCCGGGAAAAACCCCCCCAAGGAAAAACCCCAAAAAAATTTTTTAAGAAAATTTGGGCTTAACCCCGGGGGAAAACCCCAAGGGAAATTTCCCCAAAGGGAAAAAAGGGGGCCCCGGCTTTCCCAATAACCCAATTTTAAAGGGAAATTCCCTTTTCCCCCCAAAAGGGTTTCCCCAAAGGAGGGGAAAAGGGGGGTTTTTTTTCCCCTTTTTAAAAAAACCCAAAAAAAATTTTGGAACCGGTTAATAAAAATGCTTTTAACCAAAAATTTTAAAAAACCAAAGGACCAAAAACCAATTAAAAACCCCCAAAAAATTTTGTTTCCCGGAATTTTTAATAACCCGGGGAAAAAAAAATTTGGAATAAAAATCCCAAAAAAATTTTTAAAAAAAAAACCCCTTGGTTTAAAACCCCTTTTTGGGGGGCCCCTTTGGGGAAAGGGCCCGGGAAAACCCAAGGGGGCCCCGGGGGTTTTGTTTCCCCCTGGTTGGCCTTCCCCAAAAAAAAGGAAAAAAAAAAAAAACAAAAAAAAATTTTTTTTTTTTTAATTCCATTTTTTGGGGGGGGATTGGGTTCCGGGAAAGGGAAACCCCCCCCCCCCCGGGGGGAAAATTGGCCCCCCCCAAAAACCAAATCAAAAAACCCCCCAAAAACCGGAAACGTTGGACCCCAAAGGGGGGAAAAAGAATTAAAAAATTTTTTCCCCGGTTTTTGGAAAAAGGGCCCAAATTTTTTTTCCCCCCTTTTGGGGGCTTCCCTTTCGGGGTTTTTTTTGGGAACTTTAAAATAAAAAAATTAAAAAGAAAAGGGGAAAGGGGGGGTTAAAAAAGGCCCCCCAAAAAAAAAACCCTTTTTCCCCCCGGACCCAAAAGGCCAAACGCCCAAAAAAGGCCCTTCGCCCAAGGAAAAGGGCCCCTTTTGGGGGTAACCAACCAGGGTTTCCCCCCCTTTTCCCCCCAAAAACCCCCTTTGGGACCCAAAAAAAAAGGGGACCGGAAAAAGGGCCCCAAAAAAACCCCCAAAAAGGACGGGGGGGGGGTTAAAAAATTAAAAAAAAATTTTGGCCCAAGGGCCCGGGGGCCCCCGGGGGGAAAGGGAACCCGGGTCAACCCGGGGAAAACCGGGGTTCCCGGGGTTTCCCCTTTTTTGGGGGGCCCCCAAAAAAAACCCCGGGGGAAATTTGGGGCCCCCCAAACCCACCAAAACCGGGGGAAACCCGGGGCAAAAGGGGGGGGCCCGGGGGGCCCAAAAAGGGGAAATTTTTAAAAAGGAAAAGGGGAAAAGGCGGGAAAAAAGGGGGGGGAAAAAGGGCCCCCCAAAAAAAAAGGGGGGGGAAAAAAAGGGAATCCAAACCCCCCCCTTTAACGGGCCGGGGGGGGTTTTCCGGGGGGCTGGCCCAAAGGAACCCCCAAAAGGGGCCCGCAAAAACCCCCCCTTTTTTTTTAAAAAAACCCCTTTTTCCTCCCGGGTTTCCCCGGGGAAAAATTTTTCTTTTTAGGCCTAAAGGGCCCAAGGGAAAAAAAAGGAAAGGGGGACCGGCTTTTCCTACAAAAATTTTTCCTTTTTTTTTTTTTCCCCAAAACCCCCTTTCCCCCTTTTAACCCCATTTTATTTTGGGTTTTAAAAATAAAAAAAATTTAAAAACCCGGGAAAGCCAAAACCCCCCCCTTCCCTTTTCCCCCCCAACCGCCCCCAAACCCGGGCCCCCCCCCCTTTCCCTTTGGCCCCCAAACCCCCCCCTTTCCAAACCCCAAATTCTTTTGGTTGGACCCAAACCCCCCAAAAGGGGCCCCCCCAAAAACCCCAAAAAAAAAAAACCCAAAAACCCCGGGGCGGGGGGCCAAAAAGGGGAAAAGGCCCCAAGGGAAAAAAAACGGAAAAAAAAAAAAGCAAAAAAGGGAAACCCCAAAAAAACCCCCGGGGCCCCGGGGAAAAAAAAAAAGGGGGCCCCAAAAACCAAAAACCGGAAGGGTTCGGGGGGAAAACCCGGGAAACCCAAAAATTTTTGGGAAATTTCCCCTTTCCCCCCCCGGGGGTTGGGGTTTTCCCTTTCCTAGGTTTTTCCCCCTTCCCCTTTTCCCCAAATTTAAAAAGGGGAAAACCCCGGGGCCGGGGGCCCCCTTTCAAAAACCCCCCCGGGGTTTTAAAAAAAACCCCAAAAAAAAAAAAAAATTTAAAAAGGTAATTTAATAAAAATTTTAAAAAAGGGGGTTTTCCCTTATAACCCCCTTTTAAAAAATTCCCAAAAATTTTAAAAAAAAAAAAGGTTAAAAAAGGGAAAAATTTTTCCTTTTTTTAAAAAGGGGCCAACCCTTAAAGGGTTCCCCTTAAAAACCCCAAAAATTTTAACCCAAATTTTTGGGGGTTTAAGGATGGGAAAGGTTTTTTAAATTTCCTTTTTTAAAATTTTAAAACCAAAAAAAAATAAAAAAAAAAAATTTAAAAAAATTTTTTCCAAATTTAAAAACCCCAAAAATTTAATGGAAAAAAAAAAGGGGAAAAAAGGGGAAAGGGGCCCCTTGGTTCCCCGGGAAACCCCGAAAAAACCCCGGGGGGAGGTTTTTGGAGGTTTTAAAAGGGGCCAAAAATTTAAAATTTTGGGGGGGAAAAAAAAAAATTTTTTAAAGGGTTTGGGGAAAAGGAAATTTTAAAATTTTTAAAATTTTTAAAAAACCCTTAAACCTTTGAAAAAGGAAAAAAAAAATTCCGGGGTTTGGGGGCCCCCTTTAAAAAAGGGGTTTAAAGGATTTAAGGGGGGGTTTTTTTAAAATTTTTTTTTAAAAAAAAGGGAAACCTTTATAATTTTTTTTTTCCCTTTTTTTTAAAATTTAAAATTTAAGGGGGAACAAGAAGAATAAAAACAATTTCCCAAGGGCCCCGGGCCCCAAAACCAAAACCCCGTTCCCCCAAACCCAAAAAACCCGGTTTTAAAAAAAATTTTAAAAAGGGTTTTAAAAGGGTTGAAAGGGTTTTGGGTAAAAGGGGGTTTCCCAAGAAATTTTTGGAAAAATTGGGAAAAAGGGGGGTTTTTTTTCCCTTTTTGGGTTTTTAAAAAGCACCAAAAATTTAAAAAATTTTTAATAGGGTTTTTTAAAATTAAAATTTTAAAACCAAAATTTTTTTAAAAAAAAAGGGAAAAAAAAATTTTTTAAAATTTTTTTTTTTTAAAACCCCGGGCCCCGGGGGGCCCCCCAAGGGGGGAAAACCCCCCCCCCCAGGGCCCAAGCCCAAAAAAACCCCCCCGGGGCCGTTTCCCCCCTTTTTTTTCCCCCTTTTTCCCCCGGGGTTTCCCCCTTTTTTGGGCCTTTTTAAAAAAGCCCAACCCAAAAAAACCCCAAACCCCCCAAAAAAACCCCCGGGAAAAAAATTTTTGGAAAACCCCCTTTACCAAACCCCCTTAAACCCCCCCCAAAAACCTTAAAACCCAACGGGGCCCCCGGGAAAAAAAAAAACCCAAAAAAACCAAAACCCCAAAAAAACCCCCCCAAAACCCGGGCCCCTTTACCGGGAGAACCCCGGTTTAAAAGGGGTTTTAAAATTTTTAAAAAGGTTTCCCCCCGGGGGCCCCCAACCCGGGCCCCCAAAACCAAAAACCCGGGGGGGAAAAGGGGGCCAAATTTAAAAGGGACCGGAAAAAAAAAGGAAAAAAAAAGGGGGCCCCAAACCCGGGGGTTAACCCCCCCAAAACCCCCCTTCCCCCCCCTTGAAAACCCCCGGCCCAAGGAAACGGCCCAAGGGTTCAAAAAAAAAATTTTTACCAAAATTCCCAAAAAAACCCCCGGGAAAAAAAAGGAAATTCCCCTGGAGGCCCCCCCCCGCCGAAAACCCGCCGAAAACCCCGAAAACCCGGAAAAAGGACCAAAACCCAAGGGGAACCGAAAACGGGGAAAAAACCCCCCCCCCCCGGGAAAAAAAACCCCCGGAAAACCGGGAAAACCAAAAAAACCCAAAAAAAAAAAAAGGGGGCGCCGGCCCGGGCCCAAAACCCCCGGGGGGGCCCCCCCCTTTGCCAAAACCCAAGGGGAACCGAAAACGGGGAAAAAACCCCCCCCCCCCGGGAAAAAAAACCCCCGGAAAACCGGGAAAACCAAAAAATAAAACCCCAAAAAACCCAAAACGGGGGCCAACCCCCCGGGACCCAACCCCGGGCCAAATGGCCCCCGGGAAAAACCCCCCAAACCGGTCCCCAAAAACCCCCCGGGAAGGGGAAAACCCCAACCGGTGGTTTTCCCCCCCCAAAAGGGGCCCCCGGCCAAGAGGTAACCCCCACCGGCCAAAAAAGGGGGCCCTTTTTAAAAATTTTAAAAAACCAAATTTTAAAAAAAATTTTAAAAAAATTCCCGGGGGCCCTTTGGCCCCGGGGGGGGGAAAAAAAATTTTTTTTTTCTTTTTTAATTTTTGGGAAAAAATTTAAAAAAAAAATTTAAAATTAAACCCAAAACTTTGGGAAATTTGGGGTTTTAAAAAATTTTAAGAAAAAAAAAAAAAAAAACCAAAATTTTTAAAAAATTTTTTAAGAAACGGTTTTAAAGGCCAAAAAATTTTAAAAAATTTTTAAAAAAAGGGGTTTTTTTCCTTTCCTTTTAATTTCCCTTTAATTTAAAATTTAAAACTTTAAAGGTTTAAAGGGAAAAAAAAAAAATTTTAAAATTTTCAATTTTAAAAATTTTTTCCTTTTTTAAATTTTTTAAAAAAATTTTTTAAAAAATTTTTTAAAACTTGAAATTTTGGAATTTTTTAAAATTTTTAAAAATTTTAAAAAAAAATTTTTTTTTTAAATTTTTAAAAGTTTTAAAAATTTTTAAAATTTTCCCTTTAACCCTTTAAAATAAATTTTTTAAAATTTCCTTTAAATTCCTTTTTTTTTTAAATTTAATTGGCCCTTTCCCCTTTCCCCCAAAATCAAAACCCGGGCCGGAAACCCAAAACCCCCAAAAAACCCCAATTAAAATAATTAAAGGAAGGGACGGAAGGGGGAAAAGGGGGAAAAAAATTTTTTTAAATAAAGGGGAAATTTGGGGGCCCCGGGTTCCCAAAAAAATAAAAAAAACCCCCCCCCCCTTTTTTTAAAAAAAGGGGAAAAAATTTGGGCCCCGGGGGAAAGGGAAAAGGGAATTTCCCGGAAAAAGGTGAAAAAGGGGTTTCCCCAATTTTTCCGCAAAAACCCGGGAAACCCCTAAAAACCTAAGGGCCTTTGGGCCCCCCGGGGGGGGCCCAAGGAAAAAGGGAAAAACCCCCTTTTTCCCCCTTAAAAAAAGGGAAAGCCCAAAAAAATGGAAAAGGGTTAAAACCCCCTTTAAAAAGGGTTTTCCCCTAAAGGATAAATTTTGGGCCCCTTAAAAAATTTAAAAAAATTTTTTTGGTTTTTGGGAATTTTGGGTTTAAAACGGGAAAAAACGCCAAAAAAATTTTAAAAAAATAACCTTTAAATAAAAATTTTAAAAACCCCCGGGGGGGGGCCCGGGGGGGCCCCCAAAAAACCCCCGGGGGAACCCTTTGGGGGTTTTTCCCCCCCCCCAAAAAAAAAAGGAAAAAAAACCCCAAAAAACCTTAAGCAAAATTTTAAGGGTGTTTTGGGTTTTCCCTTTAAAGGGAAAGGGGGTTTTCCCCCAAAAACCCCCCCCCAAAAAAAGGGTAAAACCCCCAAAAACCCCCAAAAAAAAAACAACCCAAAACCCCAAAAAAAAAACCCCCCCAAAAAAAATTAAATTGGTTTTTTTTTTCCCCAAAAATTGGGCCGGCCCCCCCCTTTTAATTTCCTGGGTTACCTTTTGGGGTTTTTTTTGGGAACTTTAAAATAAAAAAATTAAAAATTAAGCCGGGGGGGGGCCCCGGGGTTTCCCCCCCCCCAAAAGGCCCGAAACCCCCAAAACCCCCTGGGGAAAAAAAAAAGGCAACAAAACCCTTCCCAAAGGAAACGGGGAAAAACGGGGCCAATTGGGGTTAAAACCCCAAATTTTGGGACCCCAAACCCCCTTTCCCCCTTTGGGGGGGCCCAAAAAAAACCAAATTAAACCCCAAAAAGGGGGGGGGGCCAAAAGGGCCCCCCAAAAAAATTTTTGGGGAAAAGGGGTCCCCCGAAAGGGCCCCCGGAAAAACCGGGGCCCAAATTTTCCCCCGGGCGGGGCCCCAAAAGGGGGGGGAAAAACCTGGGAAAAAAAACCCTGGGAAAAGGGGGGCCCAAGGGGGAAACCAAGGGGGAAAGGGGCCGGAAGCCTTCCGGGGCCGGAAGGGCCCCGGGGGGGGCCCCCAAAAAACCCCCAAAGGGCCAAACCCTTAAGGAGGAAACCAGGGGGAAAACCAAAGGGGGGCCACCAAAAAGGGGGAAAAGGAGGAAGGGAAAAGGGAGGTTCCCCCCCCCTCTTTGGGGGGTTTCCGGGAAAAAAAAAAGGGGGAAAAAACCCCCCAAAGGGCCCCCAAAAAACCCTTTTTGGAAAAAAAACCTTAAAACTTTTTTTCCCCCATTTTTTTTTCCCCGGGTTTTCCCTTTTTTGGGCCGGGGGAAAAGGGGGGGGAAAAAAGGGGCCCCCCCTTTTTCCCTTATTAATCCTTTTTTAAAAAACCTTTTTTGGGGGAAACCCCCTTTTTCGACAAATTTTTCCCCAAAATTTTTTCCCCTTTAATTTAAAAACGGGTTTTAAAAAAAAGGGTTTTAAAAAAAACCAAATTTGGCAAACCCCTTCCCCCCCCTTAAACCCCCCACAAGGGCCCCCCCAAACCCGGGTTTCCCCCCCCCCCCCCCCCAAACCCCAATTCCCCAAAATTTTTAATTAACCCTTGGGCCCCAAAAAACCCCCCCCCAAAAACCCCCCCAAAAAAAACGGCCCCAAAAAAAAAAAGGGGGGGGGGGGGGCCCCCCCAAAAAAACCCCAATGAAAAAAGCGAAAAAAAACAGCAAAAAAAATCCCCAAAAGGGAAACCCCCAAAAACCCCGGGGGAACCCCCGGGGGTTCCCCGGAAAAAACCCCCGGGGAAAAAAAACCCCGGGGAAAAGGGTTCGGGGAAAAATTTAAAGGGGGAAAAAAGGGTTCAAAACCCTTTAAAAGGGGTTTTGGGGGGTTTTTTTAAAACCTTCCTTTTCCCCCCCTTTTTTTTAAAAAAAAAGGGGGGCCCCCGGGGGGGAAAAATTTTTCCTTAACCCCTTTTAAAAAAACCCCCATTAAAATTACAAATTCCCAAAATTAAAAAAAATTTTAAGGGAAAAAAATAAAAAAAATTTTTTTCTTAAATCCCCCCCAAAAAACCGGGAAAAAAAAACCCCAAAAAAAAAAAAAAAAACCGGTTAAAAATTTTGTAATTTAATGGTTCCAAAATTTGGGCGTCCCCGATCAAGGGGCCAAATTGGAAAAAGGGAAAAAAGGGAAAGGGAAAAATTTTTGGGGGAAATTAAAAATTTTTAAGGGGGGAAAAAAGGTAGGCCGGGGAAAAATTTAAAGGGGGAAATTTAAAAACCAAATTTCAAAAAAAATTTTAAAAAAAAATCGGGAAAAAATTTTGGGGAAATAACTTGGGGAAAGGGGGGGAAAAAAATTGGGGAAAAATTTAATTTGGTTAAATTAATAAATTTTAAAAAAAATTTGGCAAAAAAAAACTTCCTTTAAAAAAAATTTGGGTTTTTTGGGCGTTTAAGAAAATTTCCCCAAAAAAACCAAAAAAAAAAAAATAAATTTTCCAAACCAAATTTTTTAAAACCAAATTTAAAAACCCCAAAAAATTTTTAAAAAAAATTTTTTAAAAAGTTTTTTAACCCCTTTTTTAAATTATCCTTTTTAAAATTTAAAAGGAAAAAGGTTTAAAAAAAATTAAAGTTTTTAAAAATTAAAATTTTTTTTTAATTTTAAAAGGTTTTATTTCCTTTAAAAATTTTTTTAAAAAAAAAAACCTTTTTAATGGTTTTAAATTTTAAAAATTTTTTAAAAAAATATTTTCTTTGGAAAATTTTTTTTAAAAAAAAAAAAAATTTTTTAAAAAAAAAAATTTCATTTAAAATTTTTTTTTTTTTTTTCCCAAATTTTTTCCACTTTGGGGGCCCCCAAAACCCGGGGCCCAAAACCCAAAGGCGCCCAATAAAAAAAAAAAAGGCAATTAAAAGGGGGGAACTTGGAAAGGGTTTAAGGGACTAAGGGCCCTTTCCCTAAACCCGGGGGAAATTTCCCCCCGGGGATTCTTAAAAAAAACCCCCCCCCGGGAAACCAAAAAAGGCAATTTTAAAAAAGGGGCAATTGGGAAAACCCCCGGGGAAATTCCCCAAGGGGGAAAAAAAAAATTTTTTTCCCAAAAAAATTTTTTTGGGCAATATCCCACTTTAAACCCAAATTCCCTTCCCAAAGGGAAAAAGGGGGTTTTAAAAAAAAGGGAAAGGGCCCCCAAAACAAAAAGGGCCCCCTTAAAACAAAAAGGGGAAGGACTTTTAAAAAAATTTTAAACCGGGGAATTAAAAAACCCCAAAGGGAATGGTAAAGGAAACCCCTTTTAAATAAAAAACCCCCCTTTTTTAAAAAAGGGCCCTTTTAAAAACCCCCAAAAAAAAATTTTTTAAAAAAAAAACCCAAAATTTTAAAAAACCCCTTTTTGGGGAAAAATTTTTCCCCCCAAAAGGGGGGAAAAACCCCCGGGGGGCCCGGGCCCCCCTTTTGGAATCCGGTTGGCCCCCCTTTTTCCGGAATTTTTCCCCCAAAAAAGTTTAAAAAAAAAAGAAAAGGGGAATGCCGGGTTTTTCCGGGGGTTGGGGGCCCCTCCTAAAGGGGGGGGGGCCCCCCCCAAAACCCCCCCCCAAAAAAAAAAAAACCCCCCAAAAAAAAAACCCCCCAAAAAAGAAATCCGGCCCCTTGGGAAAAATGAAAACCCCCCATTGGGGAAAGGGTAAAATTCCCCCGGCCGGGGCCCAAATTTTAAAAACCCCCTTTTGGTTAAACTTCCTTTTTCGGGGGAAACCTCCGAAAAAATTTTGGGGAAAAAAAAAACCCCCTTTTTTGGAAAAGGGCCCGGAAACCCCCCCCGGGGGGCCTGGGTTTTCCCCAACCCGGACCAAAACCCCTTGGCCCCGGGGAAAACCCCCCCGGTGGGAAAAAACCCCAAAAAGGGAAAATTTTCCCCAAGGGGGGCCCCCTTTCAGGGAAAATTTTGGGAACCAAGACCCCCAAATTTTCCCAAAAAAAAAGGGGGCCCGGAAAAAAAACCGAAACCCCAAAAAAAAGGGGGCCCCCAAAAAGGGAAAAATTTTAAAAGGGGAAAAAAACCAGGGGGTTTTTCAAAAAGCAAGGGCCTTTCCCCCGGGCCCAAGCGGGAAAATTCCTAAAGGGCGGGAAAAAATTTGGGGGGAAGGCCAAACCCTAAAGGAAACATAAACCCGGGCCCAAGGGGGATCAGGGAAAAAACCCTGGGGAAAAGGGGGGGGGGAAAAGGGGGGGCTTGGGGGCCCCCCAAAAGGTTTTTCCCCCAACAAAAAAAGGGGGGAAGGAAAACCAAAAGGGGGAAAAACCCCAAAAAAAACGAAACCCGGGGGGGAAAAAAACCCCCCCCCGGGGAAAAACCCCCCAACCGGGGGGAAAAAAGGGCCCCCGGGGGCCCACCAAAACCCCCAAAGGGACCCACCCCGGGGCCTTTTAAAAAAAAAAAGGTTTTTTAAAAAACAAAATTTTGGTTTTCCTCCCGGGTTTAAAATTGGGCTCCCAAAAACCGGAAAAGGCGGCCAAGGGCGGACAAAAAACCCGGAAAACCCAAAAATTTTCCTTTTGGGGGAAAGTTTTTTTTTTCCCCCTTTTCCCCAAATTAAAACCCCCTTTTTTAAAAAAAATTTTTAAAATCAAGGGTTTTTAAAAAAAACCCAAATTTAAAAAGGGAAACCCCAAATTCCCAAAGGGCCTTTCCCCCTTCCCCCCCCCCCGCCCAAACCCCCCCCCCCCCAAACCCCCCCTCCCTTTTCCCCCCCACAAATTCCCTTTTAACCCCAAAATTGGTTTTAACCAAAAGGCCCGGTTCCCCAAAAAGTTAAAAAACCCCAAAAACCCCCCAAAAAAAAGGGCCCCAAAACCAAATTTGGGGGGGGCCCCCCAACGAAAAAGGGGAACGGCCCAAAGGGAAAAAAAACGGGAAAAAGGGAAACCCAAAAAAAAACCCCGGGAATCCCACCCAAAAAGGGGAAAACCCCGGGGAAAGGTTAAAAAAAAAAGGGGGAAAAAACCCCCCAAAAGGGGGCCCCCCGGGAAAAAAGGGATTGGGGAAAAAACCCTTAAAAAGGGGGTTTCCCAACCCTTGGAAGGGTTCCCAAAACCCCGGAATTTTGGCCCCCTCCCCGGAATTTCCCCCCCCCAAAAGGGGGGGGCCCCCAAGGGGTTTCCCCCCGGGTTTCCAAACCCCCGGGAAAAACCAAAACCCCAAAAAAAAAAAAAATTTAAATTTAAAAATTTTAAGGAAAGGGTTTTAAAAAAAAATTTTTTTCTTAAATCCCCCCCAAAAAACCGGGAAAAAAAAACCCCAAAAAAAAAAAAAAAAACCGGTTAAAAATTTTGTAATTTAATGGTTCCAAAATTTGGGCGTCCCCGATCAAGGGGCCAAATTGGAAAAAGGGAAAAAAGGGAAAGGGAAAAATTTTTGGGGGAAATTAAAAATTTTTAAGGGGGGAAAAAAGGTAGGCCGGGGAAAAATTTTTGGGGGGGAAAAAAAAAATTTTAAAAAAAAATTTTAAAAAATAAAAAACCAAATCTTGGGGAAGGGTTTTGGCCCGGGGGGAAGGGGGTTTTTTGGGGGAAAAATTTTTTCCAAAATTTGGGGGAAAAAAAAATTTAAAAAATAAAAAAAATTCCCCTTTAAAATTTTGGGTTTTGGGAAAGGGGCCCAAAAAAATTTTGGGGGAAAAAAAAAAATTTTAAAACGAAAAAATTTTTCCAAACCCAAATTTTTTAAAAAAATTTAAAAACCCCAAAAAATTTTTAAAAAAAATTTTTTAAAAAGTTTTTTAACCCCTTTTTTAAATTATCCTTTTTAAAATTTAAAAGGAAAAAGGTTTAAAAAAAATTAAAGTTTTTAAAAATTAAAATTTTTTTTTAATTTTAAAAGGTTTTATTTCCTTTAAAAATTTTTTTAAAAAAATTTTTAAAACCTTTTTAATGGTTTTAAATTTTAAAAATTTTTTAAAAAAATATTTTCTTTGGAAAATTTTTTTTAAAAAAAAAAAAAATTTTTTAAAAAAAAAAATTTCATTTAAAATTTTTTTTTTTTTTTTCCCAAATTTTTTCCCCCTTTCCTTTGGGAAAAAAAAAAAACCCCCCCGGGGGCCCCCAAAAAAAAACCAAAAGAAAAAACCGGGGGGAAGGGACGGGAAAGGAAAACCCTTGACTACAGACTTTTAGGGCCCCCTTGGGGCCCGGGTTTCCCAAAAAGGGTTTTACCCGGGAAAAACCCCCCCAAGGAAAAACCCCAAAAAAATTTTTTAAGAAAATTTGGGCTTAACCCCGGGGGAAAACCCCAAGGGAAATTTCCCCAAAGGGAAAAAAGGGGGCCCCGGCTTTCCCAATAACCCAATTTTAAAGGGAAATTCCCTTTTCCCCCCAAAAGGGTTTCCCCAAAGGAGGGGAAAAGGGGGGTTTTTTTTCCCCTTTTTAAAAAAACCCAAAAAAAATTTTGGAACCGGTTAATAAAAATGCTTTTAACCAAAAATTTTAAAAAACCAAAGGACCAAAAACCAATTAAAAACCCCCAAAAAATTTTGTTTCCCGGAATTTTTAATAACCCGGGGAAAAAAAAATTTGGAATAAAAATCCCAAAAAAATTTTTAAAAAAAAAACCCCTTGGTTTAAAACCCCTTTTTGGGGGGCCCCTTTGGGGAAAGGGCCCGGGAAAACCCAAGGGGGCCCCGGGGGTTTTGTTTCCCCCTGGTTGGCCTTCCCCAAAAAAAAGGAAAAAAAAAAAAAACAAAAAAAAATTTTTTTTTTTTTAATTCCATTTTTTGGGGGGGGATTGGGTTCCGGGAAAGGGAAACCCCCCCCCCCCCGGGGGGAAAATTGGCCCCCCCCAAAAACCAAATCAAAAAACCCCCCAAAAACCGGAAACGTTGGACCCCAAAGGGGGGAAAAAGAATTAAAAAATTTTTTCCCCGGTTTTTGGAAAAAGGGCCCAAATTTTTTTTCCCCCCTTTTGGGGGCTTCCCTTTCGGGGTTTTTTTTGGGAACTTTAAAATAAAAAAATTAAAAAGAAAAGGGGAAAGGGGGGGTTAAAAAAGGCCCCCCAAAAAAAAAACCCTTTTTCCCCCCGGACCCAAAAGGCCAAACGCCCAAAAAAGGCCCTTCGCCCAAGGAAAAGGGCCCCTTTTGGGGGTAACCAACCAGGGTTTCCCCCCCTTTTCCCCCCAAAAACCCCCTTTGGGACCCAAAAAAAAAGGGGACCGGAAAAAGGGCCCCAAAAAAACCCCCAAAAAGGACGGGGGGGGGGTTAAAAAATTAAAAAAAAATTTTGGCCCAAGGGCCCGGGGGCCCCCGGGGGGAAAGGGAACCCGGGTCAACCCGGGGAAAACCGGGGTTCCCGGGGTTTCCCCTTTTTTGGGGGGCCCCCAAAAAAAACCCCGGGGGAAATTTGGGGCCCCCCAAACCCACCAAAACCGGGGGAAACCCGGGGCAAAAGGGGGGGGCCCGGGGGGCCCAAAAAGGGGAAATTTTTAAAAAGGAAAAGGGGAAAAGGCGGGAAAAAAGGGGGGGGAAAAAGGGCCCCCCAAAAAAAAAGGGGGGGGAAAAAAAGGGAATCCAAACCCCCCCCTTTAACGGGCCGGGGGGGGTTTTCCGGGGGGCTGGCCCAAAGGAACCCCCAAAAGGGGCCCGCAAAAACCCCCCCTTTTTTTTTAAAAAAACCCCTTTTTCCTCCCGGGTTTCCCCGGGGAAAAATTTTTCTTTTTAGGCCTAAAGGGCCCAAGGGAAAAAAAAGGAAAGGGGGACCGGCTTTTCCTACAAAAATTTTTCCTTTTTTTTTTTTTCCCCAAAACCCCCTTTCCCCCTTTTAACCCCATTTTATTTTGGGTTTTAAAAATAAAAAAAATTTAAAAACCCGGGAAAGCCAAAACCCCCCCCTTCCCTTTTCCCCCCCAACCGCCCCCAAACCCGGGCCCCCCCCCCTTTCCCTTTGGCCCCCAAACCCCCCCCTTTCCAAACCCCAAATTCTTTTGGTTGGACCCAAACCCCCCAAAAGGGGCCCCCCCAAAAACCCCAAAAAAAAAAAACCCAAAAACCCCGGGGCGGGGGGCCAAAAAGGGGAAAAGGCCCCAAGGGAAAAAAAACGGAAAAAAAAAAAAGCAAAAAAGGGAAACCCCAAAAAAACCCCCGGGGCCCCGGGGAAAAAAAAAAAGGGGGCCCCAAAAACCAAAAACCGGAAGGGTTCGGGGGGAAAACCCGGGAAACCCAAAAATTTTTGGGAAATTTCCCCTTTCCCCCCCCGGGGGTTGGGGTTTTCCCTTTCCTAGGTTTTTCCCCCTTCCCCTTTTCCCCAAATTTAAAAAGGGGAAAACCCCGGGGCCGGGGGCCCCCTTTCAAAAACCCCCCCGGGGTTTTAAAAAAAACCCCAAAAAAAAAAAAAAATTTAAAAAGGTAATTTAATAAAAATTTTAAAAAAGGGGGTTTTCCCTTATAACCCCCTTTTAAAAAATTCCCAAAAATTTTAAAAAAAAAAAAGGTTAAAAAAGGGAAAAATTTTTCCTTTTTTTAAAAAGGGGCCAACCCTTAAAGGGTTCCCCTTAAAAACCCCAAAAATTTTAACCCAAATTTTTGGGGGTTTAAGGATGGGAAAGGTTTTTTAAATTTCCTTTTTTAAAATTTTAAAACCAAAAAAAAATAAAAAAAAAAAATTTAAAAAAATTTTTTCCAAATTTAAAAACCCCAAAAATTTAATGGAAAAAAAAAAGGGGAAAAAAGGGGAAAGGGGCCCCTTGGTTCCCCGGGAAACCCCGAAAAAACCCCGGGGGGAGGTTTTTGGAGGTTTTAAAAGGGGCCAAAAATTTAAAATTTTGGGGGGGAAAAAAAAAAATTTTTTAAAGGGTTTGGGGAAAAGGAAATTTTAAAATTTTTAAAATTTTTAAAAAACCCTTAAACCTTTGAAAAAGGAAAAAAAAAATTCCGGGGTTTGGGGGCCCCCTTTAAAAAAGGGGTTTAAAGGATTTAAGGGGGGGTTTTTTTAAAATTTTTTTTTAAAAAAAAGGGAAACCTTTATAATTTTTTTTTTCCCTTTTTTTTAAAATTTAAAATTTAAGGGGGAACAAGAAGAATAAAAACAATTTCCCAAGGGCCCCGGGCCCCAAAACCAAAACCCCGTTCCCCCAAACCCAAAAAACCCGGTTTTAAAAAAAATTTTAAAAAGGGTTTTAAAAGGGTTGAAAGGGTTTTGGGTAAAAGGGGGTTTCCCAAGAAATTTTTGGAAAAATTGGGAAAAAGGGGGGTTTTTTTTCCCTTTTTGGGTTTTTAAAAAGCACCAAAAATTTAAAAAATTTTTAATAGGGTTTTTTAAAATTAAAATTTTAAAACCAAAATTTTTTTAAAAAAAAAGGGAAAAAAAAATTTTTTAAAATTTTTTTGCTGCTTTCGTTCACGCCTCCGCAAATCCGTTCAAAATTCAAGACCCATTCAGAGGCTTCATCATTTTCACTAGCAGAAAAGGGGCAATAAGTTGCTTGACCATTCGGATGTCATCGGTCACATTGTTGTCCATTACCATTAAGGCAGCCAGTTTCTTCTTTTTCTCAGCCACCCTTATTGCGGCGTCAAGTAATTCTTCTTCTTTCATATCGTCGATCTGCTCATTTTCAGACACTTTTCCTCCGATTCAATATCCGATTTATTCACCAGACTTTCAGAAACTTCGTCCATTCCACCACTTATGGCAAGCTTACGAAGTTGCTTTAGTGTTGCGCTGGCTGGAAAAATGATCTCCTTCTCCAGCAACCACTCTACAATTTTTTCTCTGTCAATGTTTGCCATGGTTTCCTCGGCCATTTATAAAATATGGAAAATACTCGTTGTCGGGGATGCCAGTAGACAAATACTTATGTAGGCAGATACTTTAAAGGGCTACGATCCCACTTCTGAAGTTATTGGCGCAGAAAGTCCACGGATGTTTTGTACTTTTTAAGATTTTATTTTACTTAATTTTTCTCCAACCTCTCCGTCTTGTCGATACAGCAAAAGTGGCCATTGAACCCAGCTCCGATCTCTAGTTCTCTTCCGATCTAGTTCTCGCATAGTTCTAGTTCGCAGAACTAGAACTATCGGACGATAATTCATATCGATACTTATTCGGATACTTACGATATTTCGTACAACGTTCATAGTAAATACAATTGTAGATTAACACTAATAATCATAAGCTAGCAGCAAGGTAAATACAAATGTAGGGTTATAATACTAAAACAACCTAACAAAATATTAAAATAACGCTTCGTCCTCTCTACCGTAGGCCAGCACCGACGTCACCCTTAAAGTTCCATCCATCTACAAATTTCTTGTGAATAGACCCTGGACGTGACTGAGCTCACCTCAGCCTGAAATAGGTCCATCACAATTGTTTACACTTCACGACCTCAGAAGGGCATTTGACTCAGGGAATCATAATAATCTTTGCACTGCGGTCAATTAATAATAATAAAATAAGATAATAAGATAAATAGGATTATTAATTTCTAAATAATTATCTTCCCCAATCTATTTAATGCTGTAAAAATTTTTTCATTGTGAAGTTCGTGACAGATCGAGATCCTCGTGATCCTTATTCCACACAGAGCTCGCAGTCAGATCGACAGCGCATCCTGATCGTCATGTCCGGTCAATTTGGTCAATCAAAAGATTTTTTTTTTTTTATAATTACGGTACACCTAATTCTGTTTTTACACGATAGATTGGTTCCTGAAAAAACCGTGTAAAAAAACCGTGTAAAAAAAGACATTGATCATATACGCAAAATAACGAAAGAGAAACAAATATTTACATATTCTCTTAATGCTCTTTCTTGTTTTCGTTTGGTTTCTAGCTTTTTTTTGAGCTGTGTTTGATTTTATATATTTGTTTTGTCATTTTGAACCGTGTTAAATGGAATAAAACCGTGTAAAAAATGTAAAATTGTTGATTTTCAAACCGTGTTATTTCAAAATCGTGTAAAAAAAGACCGTGTAAAAACAGAATTAGGTGTATTTTATTTATCAAATCTTCTCTCTTAGAGACTAATGACAAGAAGGCAAATTTAATCTAATATATTTATTTTATTAATTCAAATAAATTATTTAGAGTACGGTATCTCAGAGCCATACGTCCAAATCGGTTTGAGATGCTTCGATGTGTTACCGCTTCGATGCGTTTACGCCAAGTAAGCCGTATGTTAACTATGTTACTTCGGTTTTTTGTGGAATGTGGATGTTGTTCAGAGACACTGGTCGGCAAGTTTGTCTGTATAGGTGTAAAGGTGTTGGTTATGACTTAGTGGACTGTATAATCTTTTGAATATTGAGCTTATTTATTTATATTGGTTATTTAATATTGGTGGTTATATTACAAGGTGTTTTACATGTAAGTCTATGAATAGCGGGTGTGTCGATGCTGCGGCGGTACAAACTATGCGTGCGGTTGGTTTCGTCTAGAAATTTCTACTAACTTCCACTCCACAAAAGAAGTCGAGCCAAAAGGGAATTGAAAGATCAGGCGATGCGACGGTCCAATGCAAAACGGTACACATCGATGTATGCGTGTGCAGCTGCGGGCTTTAGCTATACGTGTGAGAACATTACAGCTATGTTTTGGACACAAGCAATAACAACACAGCTATGCGCGTAAAAATAGTTACTTAAGCGGTGCAATACAATCATGACCGTATGAATAGGGCAGTTGTAATATAAATGAACACTGAACTAAAACTACGAGGCTAATTTATCAACAGGTGTAAAGGTGACATGTTTGCACTTTTGCTCGGTTACCTGTATGCGCCAGTGTGCAAGGCCAAGAGATGAGATGATACGTATTCCGTTGTTCTTATTGGGCAATTGGAGCGACTTAGGATGGCAGTATCATAAGCGAATGTCGAAGTTGTTTTAAGAATGTTTGTCGGCTTATCTGCTGTGTAGCTGTGTCGGTCCATTTATGTCATCTTTACAGTAGATATTTGGGCAGTCATCAATATGGGAAATTCTATATTTCTTGTATATGAGCCAATCTCTTTTGCTAGAAGTTAGAAAGTGTGCGCGTTTTGAGAACTGTGGGTGGTCATAAACGAGAAGTAGGATTGGCGAGTGATCCGATGATAGATTTGTTAAGTGTTCTACACGAATCGGAGCCTGCGGCACTCTTCTTGTAACAGCAAAATCAATCAAGTCGGGTTGCTTCTTCGGATCTGTGGGCCAATAAGTAGGCCTGGCCGGAGAAATAAAGTTTCGTAATGTGATTATAGCATTATATACTTGTCTTCCTTTCGGGTTGCTGAGTCGAGATCCCCAATGGATGTGCTTGGCATTGTAGTCACCAGCTGCTATAGAGCGGTCACCTAATAGGTCGAAGAATTTTACAAATTCTGCTTCAGAAACGGAGAAGCGCGGTGGGCAGTACACTGCGGCTAGGCTTAAGTAACCACTTTGAGTTTCGATATGAATTGATGTTGCCTTTAGATAAGTTGTAGCAAGTGATGGTTACAGATAATGCCTGATGCGACGCTTGATCAGAATTCCAGTACCTGCATGAGCCTTAACATCGGGATGATTTGTCGCACAGAAGTTTTAGCCATTGAGATGAAAATAATTGTTGTTTGTTATGTGAGTCTCGGATATGAGCATGGCGTCAATGCTCGTATTTGTGCTGTGAAATGCCATTCGAATTTCAGAAAGATATATTTAGAGAAACCATTTAAGCAGATTTCTGTTTGATAAGGAGCGCCAAGAGGATTTTGAATGCGCACAAGTTCCTGCATCGTTTGTTTTATTGCTTCCATTGTATTTGTTATAGTTACCAATGTTCAGGGCAGCAGCTGTAACAGGGCAACCGCGCTGTTAGCACCCCACGCTAACAGTCTGTTATCGCTGCTGGGTACCGCGCCTAGTTAACAGCCAGTTACATCGCCCTCTGCCTCGCTCTCGCTCTCCCGGTTCTGTGCGATCTTACGATCCGCACGTCGCTCACCGTAGTTTTAGCATGTAAGCTAGAAGCAGTTACGTTTTCCACCCCCCTACAAACTGCCGTCGTGCACATATTCATACAAAGTTATACAGCAAATAACACCAAATACACAGAATCATACACGTTTCTTGGAGAAACTACACCTTGAAGTTTTTCCTTTCATCACGTCCCGATTCGTCGCTGGATACCCGCTACGGTGATCCGCCCTCCTACAACCAACCAGAATTGATTCAATTCCAGGCAATTGGGATCGATTTGCAGTGGTAAATTTGCAGAGACAGAGGCGTACGATTAGTTCGTGTCACTTAACGCCTTAGTTAAAGAAACTCCTGAGGTCGTAGTTGATGGTATATACGGCAAGTTTTGTCGGATGACTGGGCGTCGAGCTGAAGTTTTTGTTGGGTTGCGATTTTTAGTTCTTTATAGACAGGGCAATCTCTATAGTTGGCAATGGGGTTTCCCCCACAGTTGCTACATTTTTGGCAGATGGGTCCTCCTTATTTATGGGGCAAGGCTCAGTGAGATGTACATCCCCACAGGACACGCAGATTGCGCGTAGGGTGCAATAAGTTTTCGTGTGTCCATATTCCTGACAATTTGAGCATTGTACGGGTCCACTTCGTTAGTGTGGTTCCTAAACGGTGATTCCACGGTGCAGTAGATATTGGAGCTTGTAGATTGGGTGAACTTTATTTTTACCTATAGGCATACTATCAGGAGTCAGTTCTACCTTGAACATTGGTTGGGGAATTTTATTTCTATTTATTATTTTTATATCCATTTTGACTTCAAAGCCTTTATCTTTAAGTCTAGCTATTATCCCATTGACTGGAACCGTTGATTCGATGCCTTTGATACCCGCTTTTAATCCTTTTCTGCTTTTAAATTGGTAGGTATAGAAATTCATTTTTTCATTGTCGAGGTATTTGGCTACTGTTCGATAGTTATGTTCGTCATTGACTTGTATTTTTGTTTAATTTATGCTACCCTTTTTTAGGACGTGACAGAATTTGTTTTCGCCAATTTTATCACTTAATTTTGTAAGCAACTCAGTAAAATTTGCCTGACGCCCATAAATAGGTGGAGGCTTTACTTGCTTGGCCTTAGGTGATTGAGCGGTATCGTCATTTTCTTTTGGGTCACTAAGAATCGCGAATCTATTGTTCGTTAGCGCCTTATTTAGCACAGTGTTTCCAGATGTTTTGGTTATTCTGGGTGCTATATTTTGCTTAGTTGCTCTAGGGCTCAATTTTCTTTTTATTTGCACATAGCGATCGAGCCCAGTCTGTATAAGCGTTTCGTAAGCGTTTTGCGTACTTTTCGGTTGGGAGAGGTGGAACTTGTCGCAATGAATTGACAATACCGGGCGGTGAGAAGCTCCCGTTGTTTTCGCTGTTGAAATCGAAGCCACAGTTCTAAGCGAGGGCATTCTACTGGTAAGACACTTTGCAATGTGCTGCTTGAGCATAATATCGTAGGGCAGAGAGAGGGTGCTCTCTCCGCGTCCGCTTGCTGTGTTGCAGTTGTTGTTGGTACGGTTACCTTGGGTGCACGGGAGAAGTACGCGTTGTTTCTGAGTGGGTTGTTTGCACTTGTAAATTCGAGGTAGATTCCTGATTACCAGCGTCGATTCTGAGAGAGTCTACGACATGAAACTTAGCGATTATACTATGCAACATAATATTTACGCTTCGAGCCAACCCGATTTGTTCTGATAGATGTAGGGCCTTACAATTTTTTAATGAATATGGTTTTTTTTTCATGGTGTGGTTTTTTTTAGTTTTTAAAAAATTATTTTTTACATAGCTTATGCAGCTTACATCTGGATTTATTGAACTTTGAATTCTGAAAAGCTAAAAAGCGCAGCTATAAATTGAACACAAACACTTCTTAGCTTAATCTTACCGCCTGGGAAATATTAAGCTTTCAAATGCAAAACCTAGAAGAAAAAAATTACACTACTCAACACGACATTGACGCTGTTAACCAAACCGACTTCTATCAAAAAAAGTCTGTTTGGTTCACTGCGTCGAAAAAAAGTTCAATTTTGTTGAGTAGTGTTATTGAACAATTTTAAAGCCCGAATTCTGTGTAATATAATGAACAATTTTTTAAGAATTTAAGCGTTGTTGTCATAAATATGTAAAAAATAGGGCTATCTAATTACACCTAATTCTGTTTTTACACGGTAGATTGGTTCGTGAAAAAACCGTGTAAAAAAAACCGTGTAAAAAAAGACATTGATCAAATATGCAAAAAAACGAAAGAAAAACAAATATGTACTATGTAAATATTCTCTTTATGCTCTTTCTTGTTTTCATTTGGTTTCTAGCTGTTTGTGAGCTGTGTGTGCTTTTTATATATTTATATTGTTATTTTGAACCGTGTTATATGGAATAAAACCGTGTAAAAAAATTAAAATGTTTGATTTTCAAACCGTGTTATTTCAAAACCGTGTAAAAAAGGACCGTTAAAAAACAGAATTGGGTGTACTATTCAAATAAAATTTTTTTTTTAAATTTGCCTTTTTTTAAATAGTTTTGTACGAATGCAAAGTAACGCCAGAATGGAAATGCCATATTTGGAAAATTAAAAAGTATATTTTGGTATTTTTTTGAGAGTGAAGCAGTATATTTTATCGATATTGTGAATCATTTAAGGAGCGGGAAGAAACGCTCATACGTAACAAGTAGCCGATTCTAGCGTTCAAATTAAACACGAAAATTCGAGTTAAATGGCATTAATTCCACCTGTCACACGCCTTACATCCTCCATAATACGTATACTGGGCTGTAACCCTAGTCTTATGACGTTGCAAGGCACTAATACCTATCTTCTTGGAAACGGAAAAAAGTGAGAATGTCCAATGTCCCTTTCAATGTTCAAATAATAATTAAACCTGCCAAAAAATCATCTATTAGACGGATACTGATTGATACAGGGGATGAGGATGTTCCTCAATACATAGAACACTTAAACGATGTACTTCGCCGGGAGCAAGCCTGCATTGCCACTATCATCCTGACTCACTGGCACCATGACCATGTCGGTGGTGTTAAGGACATTGTAGGCAGCAGACTGGCAGACAATGGTATGTAGTGCCTAAATGGAAGTAATTGTCACTTGCAGCTGCTTATTAATGCTCTTTATTTCAGACTGTCAAGTATTTAAGTTTAGTCGGACCGATGCAAGTGATGTATGCCCAGAGATCCCAGCTCACATAAAATTGCAGCCGATGTCAAACAACCAAGAATTTTCAGTAGAAGGAGCCAATATGCGTGTTGTACACACTCCAGGACACACCACTGATCATATTGTACTAGCGATGGACGAAGGGACGCTTTTCAGTGGCGACTGCATTTTAGGTTTGTTTTCGACTCCAACTTGTTTTCGTTTCCATTAATATAACGCGGTCTTTCTGTTAGGCGAGGGTACTGCCGTTTTTGAGGATCTATACGAATACATGAAAACCTTGGATAAAATTTTAAAAATCGAACCACAGCGCATCTTTCCGGGGCATGGCAATATTATCGAGGAGCCTCTTCCCAAGATTGAGTACTACATAAATCATCGCAACAATCGTGAACAGCAGATACTCCAGTTTTTTACCCAACGCCCCCATAAGCGTTGGCAATCAATGGATGTTGTGCGGGTGGTTTACAGAGAAACCCCTCAGAAGCTGTGGCCCGCTGCGGCCTACAACGTAAGTCACCATCTCAAGAAGTTGCAAAAGGAGGGAAAGCTGCTGCTTAATGAATTAGAAGACGAAACATTTTATGTTTACAATCCATTAAGTTTACTCTAGAATCTAGATCTGGAGTCTATATCAAGCTCTTTTTTTGTAACAATTTTTTATTTTCGGAATAAAATAAAATTATAGGTGCTTTTACATTAGAAATGTACTAACAAACAAAAGGTCGCGTTAGTAATAATATTTGATTTTATCCGTAGAAAAGATTCAAAACTGTGTGCACTCTTTTTTCGTCATGCAAAGAATTATATTTGCATCATATTTTTTTTTTAATTAGAAAAGTGCAAAAACTGATATCGAAATTTTGAGTACGCAGTTTTGTTTGTAGTGCAATGACTCATTACTCATTACGAAAAAAAATGGGCAGGAGCGTTGTAAAAAAACGGGTGCATGTCATAACGCCCTGTGCTGGCCTTTATTTTGCAAATAGTCTAAGCCAACTTTCTCAAATACTTAAAACAAGAGGGAACGCTTTGATTTACATTTGCAGATATTTGTCCTTTTTGTAGGCAGAAGGGGGCGTGTCCAAAAATTGTGTTTTTGATAAATTAACGTTAACAAATAAATGTGATGGGAGTTGTTGGAAGCTGCCAAGCTTTTTCGGCAACTTGACTCCACATTTAAAAATAAAATTTCTCCGTTGTTTAGTGTTTTATTGTTCGATGTGTTTTATGCGATTTTTAGAAGCCGTGGCCGTGATCTTCGATTTTTTGTTAAACTGTATAGATTTTTAAGTACGCGCACCGATGTGGCGCTTTCGACGACGATGTGGACTGAGACTAGCAAGAAAAGTCCGAAGCAATGTATGCACTGAGCGCGATCATAGATCATAGAATTCGGTTACAAGATATAACAAGAGATTATTGAAATGTCTTAAGAGCTATTGACGTCTGCTGATCTGAAAAAACTTTCCCTCTTTGAAAGACCAGGGCTTTTAACTGGATCCTCAACGGGAAGGACGCACAGCTTGTTGACAGCTCGACGAGTGGTTCCAGATGGTGTCCGCAGGATGGCAACTCGCATAGCCCCATCAGCTCCAGTGATGACCCCGATCACCCGTGCTAAGGGTCACTTCAACGGCGGCAAGTTTTCGTCTTTAATACAGACGACGTCGCGGACTAGGATAGAGGATTGTTGTGTGCGCTATTTGGCACGTTGTTAGAGAAGAGTCAAATACTCCTCACTCCAACGCTTCCAAAAGATCTGCTGGGCACAGATAACTCGATGCCAGCGATCAAGTCGATTGAAGTTAAGACCCTTAACGTCTGACTCAGGAAACTCCATCAGCGGACGACCAATTAAAAAATATCCTGCTGTAAGCACGCCAAGATTTTCAGAGTTTTTTGAAATTGAGATAAGAGTTGATTACAGTCTGGATTTGGCAGACCAATGTCCACAGCTCGTCGAAGCCAAAGAGTGACGATCCCACGGAGCGATAGAAATGCTGTTTGGCCGTCTTCACTGCTGCCTCCCACAAGCCCCCGAAATGTGAGGCGGTATGAAATTCCAATCGAAGCCATTTTTGATGCAATGATTATGATCTTTTGTTTGCTTTTGTTGCAAAACAGGTGAGGACGCTGATGTAAGATTTTCATAGGCGTTCGACTGTGCCCATCTGGCTTATAGTAGAAGGGCCCGCAGTAGTCAATTCCAGTGACGCTGAGTGCAGGCGAATCCTGTTCTCGATCCTTCGGTAGGTCAGCCATGATGTGTTCCACAAGACGAGGTCTGGATCGGCAGCAGATGACGCACTTCCGCAAGGCCCGAGCAACAGTTTTCATGCTGCCGATGGGCCAAAACTGTAAGCGAATCGCTTCAAGTAGCGACTGCGACCAGCATGGTGATGCTTCCGATAAAGTGCGTAATGATGGCGAACGTCAATGGAGGATCCCTTGGCAAAATAATTGGGTGGCGTTCATCGAAGCCGAGATTTGAGTGCCGCAGGCGGCCACCAACACGAATTAGATCAAAGTCATCTATGAGAGGCGAGAGCGAGATGATTCTTCTGGAAGCCTCTATGCAGTTCCCTTTCCGCACAGCAAGGTACTCAGGATACAGGTGGGCCTGTTGAACTATGCGACATAACAAATGCGATCGTCTGCGAAGGTCCTCAGATGAGAGATCCGGGGACTTCGTCCGACTGATGAACTTCTGAACGTAGCTGTTTCGTGACTGCATGAAGTAGTCGAATATTTTTTGAATTGTTAATCTTGAAATCGTAATTTTGAAGTCTAGTGTAAGTTAGGCTAAGGCAAAGCGGGAGCGCAATAAAAGCTCGCTCCCTCGCTCTAGACTAAGAGATTAATTTGTGAAAATATAGGATTCATTCGTTGAAATTGAAGATCGAGCGCACATACTATTTTCGTCCCGCCAAAATAAATATCAAAATACAGCCACCCAAAGTTGTCGGTTATTCGTATTAGAAAAACTTTTCTGATTTTTTAGTAGCCAAAAATGCGCATCGTGACTCCGATTGAATTGATTTCCTTAAACGATGTGCGTGTCGACACGCTAAGACGCTAAGACGATAGCAATACCATATGAAACATTTCCGGAAGATTGACTTCTGGCGAGTACCGTTCAGGCTAGCCACTTTTTTCGCCTTGCAAGAAGGAAGGTTCATTCATCCACAAACTAGAATGCAACAGCTCCTGAGGCGCAAAAACATACAAAAATTTGGATGGTTCCTCTTGCAGCCAAGACAGGACCACGGTTGAATCCGACCAACAATGGAAGGTATCTATTTTCTTGATGTTGCGAAGTAAATTGGCTAATAGGAACGCTGCACATAGTTCAAGTTTAGGTACCGTGAGGGTTTTCAGTGGGGCAACCCTAGCCTTCGAACGAAGCAAATGAACCTCAGCGGTGGTATCCGTAAACGAACGGGCGTAGATACAAGCCCCTTAGGCCTGGGGGGTGGCATTAAAGAAGGCATGCAATCAAACCCATAGGATCATAGCACGGTGCAATGGTTGACAACACCGAACGATTAGTGTGTTTGCCAACACCGATTTGAGGAGCAAATGTAAACAAAAAGTTCTCCTTATGGGGCTCCCAAATGAGCCCAAGCGCTTTGGTTACGTCACTGCCGTCATCCAGTTTCAGAAAACTATACTTTTCAGACTGTGGGACATTGCGAAGCACATCAGGGGAATTGAAACACCATTTTGGCAATTGAAAATTCCCTCGAGCAAGAAGATCCGTAGTTTGACGCATAATATCCAGCACTTCCTCGACCGAATTCCCGGCAGATATCATGTCGTCCACATGAAAGTCCTGTTTCCGACCCAAATGGTTATGAAGTCGACTCATCAATGGCTAGCTGATGCATACCTCGAATAGTTAAAAACTATGTTGTGTTTGGGCTGTGTTTAATTTGAGGTCTGTATGCGTGTCAGGCATTGAGACACGCATACATCAAAACATTTTATCGAGATCAACTGTAAGAGAAAAAGAAAATGTACGAGCACGGAATAGGAATAGGTTGGCTTGAATGGTGGGAATTGACATAAGCAGAGCATTTAACGAAAGACCAGATATGGTAGCTGCGGAGTCATCTTACACGACCTTCAGCTTTGTTGTGTAGCTTTCCTCTTTGATGATGCAATGATGTAGCAAGACCTTTTTGTACTTGTGAATATTCTGAAGTTCCCTAGTGACCTAGTGATCGGCTCAAAGATGTGCTAAGCTTCCCCAAATAGACGAACCAACTCATCGAGCCGAGTGCTGTGATTGGTGTCATCCGAAGATTGGGTTGCGATAAACGACAAGAAGTTGGGGTCAGAGTGCCCGCCACCAGATAAAATCCATCCGAGATGTGTCTTCTGCAGCAAAGGTAATCCAGGCGCCAGCTAAATTTGTCCCACACACAGCAACTCGAAGAAAAGTCAGGCTCCGATGAACAGATCAATCCGCTGCGGCTTATGGAACAAAGGGTTATCAACCTGGATATTCGAAAGTAGAGGCCCATTAGCAGGGCTAATTGAGACGCAGGTTGATTGTCCGTAGTCTTCAGCCGAAAAGAAGTGGCAAAAGTCGAAGATTTTTTTTAAGCGCTTTGGATAATAGAGAATTTTTCAGACCCTATAAAAGTCAAATTTTCAAAATAATCGGACTTTTAATTTCGAAGTTGAAAGTTGAAAATTGTTTCAGTGTGCGAAAATTTGTTTAACTTTTATTCACATACTGCATCTTTCAGGTAGACAAAAAAGCAAACTATGTAACGTATGATTCTGTTTTTGGTATCTTTTATTAGGTGCATTAATTCTTAGGAAAACTTTATAAAAATATGGTCAGTTGCATAGGTAGTTCTATAGAAAAACTTGTTTTGCAACCCATCTAAAATTTTGGCTGGTTTTCAACTTTGACTGGACTTCAAACAAATATATCCCTATATTTTCCCGAGAATTTTTGTATATATGTTCTTTGAATAATTTATTACCTAAGCCTAAAAGCGCATTTTGCGCTTCAGAGTCGTTCGGCTTCTATACCAATTTACTTGCCACAACCTCGCACGAAAAACGGGTTTTGTAACCTGCTTTTTATTATGTCAAAGGGTGGAGCATTTGAACACATGTATATATATTGAATTCATTTTTAGCACAGCTCTATAGTATTTTTTTGACTTTTACAGGATTTAGTTGCGTATAAGCAAACATCAGTGGACACAGTTTTTATATATAATTTAAGAATTTAATTTTCGTTAAAATGGCTTTGAAAAATATAAAGTTGTTCGAGATATCTAGAAATTCAAGCACCTCAAACGAATTTGTGGAAACTGTTCTTAATGAATTAAATTTAGTATCGGACAGCCCAGAGCAGCATACAAGTATAAGAAAGAAAATGCTTTGCATACATATTAATATTAAAAAGAGGCTGGCAAAAATCTTCTAGCTGAACCCTCCACGAGCGTGCCGGCTGGGCAATGAACACTGCATTATCCCGGGCAAGGGTAATGCACTGTCGCTTGCTCTGTCCGGGGTAATGCAGTGTCTAGCTAAGGCAATGGTCCAGCGTCTTCCCGATCTAAAGTCAGGGGAACTGAACAAGGGCCATGGCTAGAGGTGCCTGGCGGTCAGGCATAAAACGCTAGGGGGTGGTAGCCCCGAAAAATATTAACCGGTGTGGACCTTCGGGCCAGACTGCTACCACCGGTGGGCACGGGGAGGAGCAATCCTCTCTGTGTGTCGCCAGCGGTCACACCTCGGACATGGCGGGAGCAGGCCATGTCAGTTGTAATACCACTGCCACAAAAACGATGCGTTGCAGGATAAGCCGCGCGGGTGCCGCTGTCGAGACAGACTCCGACCTGGAGAGCGAGTTATCCATAAGCAAGACCAAAGAGGAAAGCCTTCTCCGCTCGCCGGATCCAAGTACCAGCTCCCTGCGTAGGGAAGGGCCGAAGCGTTCTAGGGAGGTCCTCAAGGCAAAAGCACAGTACAAGGCGGCCCGCAAGTTACTGAGCCAGCTCCAAGGCAAGGCGGATATCTCCCAAGAGGAGAAATCCAAGCTAGCCTGGGCTGAGCAACGGGTAGAGGAGAGCCGCAGACACTATGCGCGGCTGCCCGAGATGCAGGCGGCGAATGGTGGATTCGCCAACAAGGTGGAGGAGATGTTGGCCACCAAAAGACAACGGTAGATCGAGAGAGCTGCCGAAGACACTCCAGCGAGCAAGCGGCAACGTGGGTGCAAGGTGGCCACTCCCCGCCTAAGACGAGGAAACCTAGGCAGAAGGCCATGAGCGAAGTGTCCAAAAGACACGTCATTGTTGCCTTGATTGATCGCAGTGATGAGAATGGGAAGATGACGGCGGCACAGTGGATGCTACTCCACGCGCAGCTTGTTGAATCGCTCTTCTCGCGAATGGAGGACAACCCCAACGCTCCCATGCCCACAGTCGATGGCACGATATGCAACAACAAGTGCAACTACGACCAAACGCAGCAGTGGCTGGTGCAGAAGGTTCCCCAATTGGAAGCTCTGTGGGAGTGGGCCAAGCTAGAGGTGGTAGACAGGGAGTTGATCCCGTCTATACCAAAGCCGAAAGTGCTCTTACCCATTTTAGTCCAAGGAGAGCGAGCACTGAAGCTGCTGCAGAGGCAGAATCCAGGCGTGCCTACGGCAGACTGGAGGGTACTGTATGCCGGAAACCCATAACCCCACGAGGGGGGCCAACATGTGATCCCCCAGATCAGCAAGAAGGCAGAGGACCTTTTGTATCCCAAGTTCGGGAAGATGGCGTTGGGCAAAGGTAGTGTCTACCTACGTCTTAAAAAGCGCCACCCCGAGGATAAAGATGCGCACACCCCGCAGGCAGGCGAGGTGGAGAAAGACCTAGGTCTAGAGACCATCGTGGAGGCCACCCAGGACCTTGCGCTGGACGACTCGGAGGAGAAGGAAGACGGTGACTTGACAGTTATAGTCAACCCGTCATGTGAGATTGAGTTAGGAACTAATGATACTAAGGGTGTTGCAGCTCAACCTCCATAAAAACAAAATAGCATCGGCGGAGCTCCTCATTGACATGGAGCAAGGGCACGCAGACGTAGCTTTAGTCCAGGAGCCGTGGATTGCGTCAGGCAATTCATTGGCCGGGCTAAAGTCTTCAAATTACAGTAGAATACTCAACATCGGTGTTAAGACCTTAAAAGAAAAGTCTAGACATTTGCGAGTTGAGTTGTAAATTCAAACTAAATTTTATTCTTAAAATCAGAGCCTTATATGTGATTTAACAATGAGGTAGGAGGTACAATTTGGTAGTCTATAATTATCGTTAGACCTACGCAGAGGATACACTTTACTGAGGGTGTCCATTTGAGTACATGCTTACATTAGTTTTATTTTAGGACCGCATTTGTTAAGTGTTTTCTCCACTTGTGTTTTGTTGTCGTATTAATGGGTTACAGATCTCTGTTTACACCCGTGCAGTCATAACTTGTCTACTTTATGTGATTTCTTTAGAGATCGGTTTTGTTACATGAGTGAATGTGTACAATAATATATTTATGTTTAAACATTCTGCAAGGGGCCGAAAGTGGCATGGTATTGACGATAATATGTTCATGTTTGAACATTCTGCAAAGGGCCGAAAGTGGCATTGTTTTGTATTTTGATGCTTGTGAACCTTTTTGTGTACATTTTCTTTATAGCTATAATTACAAGTACAGATAATCATTTACAGTCAATTACAGTGGGTAGGGAAGTGCTATCGTCTTCGTGCTACTTTATTTCTTCTTATGGCATAGATTATTAATATTATTATTATTATGATTCCGATAATCAAGGCCGCATGTCCAGATACATGATGGAACTTAAGTCCTTTTAAGTCATGATGACCTTCTTATAACAATTTTATTTCGTTTCTTAACTTATCCATTTCTTCTGTATGGTTAATCCATGGTACCGTTAATGGATTCCAAACCATTTTTGGTATTTTACTTATATTACTTATATAAAAGGATGAAATTGGCTCGTAGCTTTCTGTTTGAATACTGTGATGAGGTACTAGTATTTTATCATCGGTTTGCACAGTACAACCATGTATTTTTGTTAAAATTCCTTGTTGTGGAAAATCAATTATTTCTTGATTTGAGTTTCTACATTGAATTCTAGCATTAGTGTTTACTGGAACTTTGAAGAGCCAACTACCCTGCCTTTCTAATTCGACCGAAAATGACCTTGTCTCTGCTAACTTTCTATAAATGCAATTTGAATGACTTTCCAACGTTTCTCTATCTTCGGCGTCCATTATCCCAAACAATATCTTTTCCCTTTTTTATCTTTTGAAAATATGGGTCGCACATCGGGTCTAAATATATCGAAGTGGAACTGTTCATTTTATCGATTGACCACTTCTCTTGTCCTCTGACAGCAATTTTTGCATTTGTTACTTGGCCACCTAACACAAGTCTTCGCTTGGATATTTGAGGTCTTCTACGAGTACTTCTGGTCTCTTTTAAAGTAATTTCTGAGTCTTGCTCTTCTGATTAAATTCCAGCTAATGGACAAATTTTAGTTATAGGTCGTTTTATCAACCCGTCTTGATGTTTTATAGTTGCTACCCTGACTCTATCGTCTCCAATTACTCTTTTCCAGTGATATTTCACCGATTTTATCCCAACTTTCCCACTACCTCCGAAGTGAGGTCCTGCCGGGGGAATAAAATGCCACTCGATCTGTTCACTTTTTAGTATTGGTACCTCTTTTATGTTGTCCTTAAGGGCTCTTTGGTACTCTTCGTGTATATTTATTTGCCGGTACATTTTTCCTATGTCCGCAGATATTACAAATGGCATTTTACGCCCTTTCACCATAATATCGAAGATATCTTTTTGGACTCTTGGTCCAACCCACATGATACCATTTAAACTTTTATTGTTTGTGGTTTTTCCTGACGCATCAAAAACCACCTTCAGCTTTGTCGTTAGACTGGAATCTCTTATGACTCCTTGATGGGGCAAATAATATTTCCCCTCTACCTTGGACTCTACCATTTGTCCTAAGTTTTTATATTCATGTCTGAACTTTACATAATTTCCTTTTAATTTTGTATTATTGCTTAGCTTTCTTTCTAAACTGTAAAATCGCGCTATAGCTTGGGTTTTTGAATCTCCTAGATCCTTATCTTTTTTAAATGGTATTTTAACCACATACCTGCCATTCTCATCTCTTCTTGTTGCTTCCAAGAAATGCTTCTCGCACACATCTTCTTCTACGTCATTCTTTTCACTTTTCAATTCCCCGAACCGCTCTAGGTTTCCAACTTCAATTGTTGTCGCCACAATAAATTTATCACCTTTTGTTTTGGTGCAACCGGATATAATCCATCCGAATTCTGTATTTTGTTCAAGTAGTCCGTCTATTTTACTACTCCGTCTTTTAAAATATGGGTATACAAATCTATCCCATTATTACATCTACCCTACCTGGTTTGTTAAAGTTAGGGTCTGCCAACACATAATCTTGCCATTTAGTTTTGTCAATATTGAAAGACTTTAATGGTAAAGCTTTCATCAGTTTCGGAAGAATAATTGCTTCAATATTTAGAGGACCTTTATTATAATCACGAGTTTTTACCGATAAAGTAACTTTGTACTTTGAAGTGCGAGAGTCTGTAGATGACACTCCACTTACCTCGGTTTTCGCTCTTTTTCGTACTAAGTTTAATATTTGCGCAGCTTCTTCTGAAATTATGGTACATTGCGACCCACAATCAATGAGAGCTCTAAGGTTTTGATAGCCACCATTCCTTGCCCTTACTTTTATAAGTGCTGTGGCTAAGAACGCTTGTTCTTTTGTCAAGCAAGTGTTAACATTTTCCCTCTTTTCGTAGGGAATATGGAGCATCGTATGATGAGGTTTTTTACAAATCCCACATAAAATTTCAGAAAAGCATTTCTTATACATATCATGCCTACAGCATTTTGTGCAAAGGCGCTGTTTTTAATAAACTGGCCTCTATCTATCGGACTCATTCCCCTTAAACTTATAGCAGTGAATTATGGTATGTCCTGCCATTTTACATAGCGGACAATTTGCTTTTTATTTTACCATATTGCACTACTTTTTTCAACGGTTTCCACTCTTTATCCTGCGACGTGTAAAGAGAAGTGTACCGTTGTTCTAAAAATTCCATTACATCTGGCAATGCTTGGATCTCTTTTGTCCTTTTTATATGACTTTCATATAATTGTAAGGTATCTTTGTTGAATTTTTTCAACACAATGTGCGCGAAAACCACATCAACTTCTTCTGTTAAATGTGACTTTAATTTAATTAAATGTATTGACTCATTTATAGAATCAGAAAACCATTTAATATGTTTCGCTGAATCGTGATCTAGCATTGGTAAGTCTAGTAAACGATTCAGCTGATCCGAAAAAATTTTTCGCTTATTTTCATACCGCTTGGTCAGCAATTCCCAAGCGGCATTATAATTCTCCAGCGGCCCAGTTAAAAGGTGAGCTACCATACTCCGTGCCTCACCCTTTATCGCGATTTTCAAATAATTGAATTTTAGAGATGTACTCAGACTATCTCTGTTATAAATTAATTCACAAAATATTTGTGAAAAGCCGTCCCACTCTTTTTCTTCGCCCGAGAATGTGGGTACTTCCACTTTCGGAAGATCAGGCAAATCGATATCTTCTTTTTTTACCGTTGCCCCTTTAGTATCCATGCTGTTTTCTTCAGCTATGGTTTGCATCCTAACTTCTAGGTTGCTCAACATGCTTTGAATATCAAATTCCAAATCTTCGATCTGGTTGTCGAAGCTGTCGTTTGTTTCATAGCTATGATAATACTCCTCAATTTTTGAGCTCAGTCTTTTACTGAGGAACTCAATTTTTCCTTTTCTCATTCTACACTCTCCCAGTGTAGCCTGATCAAACCTCTGCATGGTTTGCTCTAAATACGACTTCAGATTTTCCACTATTCTGTCGATTTCCTCCAATACTTTTTCTAAGCTATTGTCAATTTTGGGCTCAACATTTTTCTTCAAAGTTCCAGTCTCCACTGGTTGTAAGTTTGTTTTTTTCTACCTTCCCTTTCGTTAATGTTTCATTATTTTTGACTCTACATACTTTTTATGTATGTCCTCTATATTTTAATCATTTTTCGTACTGCTGTCTCTTATAGTAGTCATGATCGACTACTTCATATGTTAACAGTGCAGAATTATTGCCTGTAACTTTGTTTTTAAGGTCTCCTAACCTTTGGATTACATCGCTGGTCAAATGACCAGCTTCAATCTTTTTAATCTCCCTTGCTATCGCTGCTTGAGCCTCTAATAGCTTAATTATTTGTTCCGACAACATCTTAGTTAAAATTTTTTTTTTTACTTAATTAGGCTTAAAAACAATTTGAAATATGAGACTTAGCTGATGAATTCTGCTTCTGCTGTTGTTGTTACTGCTGCCGCTGAAGTCGCTGCTGCTGATACCGCTGTTGCTGCTGCTGGTGTTGCCTCTGCTTACGTCGCTGCTGCTGATATCGCTGTCGCTGCTGCTGGTGTTGCCTCTGCTTAAGTCGCTGCAGCTATTGTCACTGCTGCTGATGTCGATGCTGCTGAAGTCACTGTCGCTGATCTTCCTGTCGCTGCAGTTATTGTCGCTGTCGCTGATCTTTCTGTCGCTGCAGTTATTGTCGCTTCTGCTGGGGTCGCTGCAGTTATTGTTGCTGGCACAGTGGGCACACACAAACTAATTTATTTATTTTTTCACAGTCACAGTTATTTGCCACTTTTTTTTTTCAATTGCTAGCCATTAAGCACTTTCGATGTTTCGGATTATTATTTTTTGTCTTTCGATGTTCCGGCTCGAAAACGCCACCGTCGCGAAAAATTTTTATTTTTCAATTACAATAGATATACATATTTCGTTATCTATTAAAATACAGCCTGTCCAGCTCGTATTTTTCAAAATTATTAATTGAAACTTCCGTTTCATCAATTTTTATTTTTTTTTATTATTCTCCGATCACAATAGATATACCCAGTTATCTATTAAAAATACAGCCTGTTTAGCTCGTATTTTTTCAAATTATTAATTGAAACTTTCGTTTCATTAATTTATTTTATACTCTGTTCCTTCCTATAGGAGGGAAATCAAAGATTTTATTTTGCTACCTTTAGCTGTCAGTGAACTAGACACTTGTTCAGTCCCAAAGGAGTTGGTTTAACTCCGTGCTCTTACCACAGGGGGAAACAACGGAGAGTCTCGAAGGACCAAAATGTTAAGACCTTAAAAGAAAAGTCTAGACATTTGCGAGTTGAGTTGTAAATTCAAACTAAATTTTATTCTTAAAATCAGAGCCTTATATGTGATTTGACAATGAGGTAGGAGGTACAATTTGGTAGTCTATAATTATCGTTAGACCTACGCAGAGGATGCACTTTACTGAGGGTGTCCATTTGAGTACATGCTTACATTAGTTTTATTTTAGGACCGCATTTGTTAAGTGTTTTCTCCACTTGTGTTTTGTTGTCGTATTAATGGGTTACAGATCTCTGTTTACACCCGTGCAGTCATAACTTGTCTACTTTATGTGATATCTTTAGAGATCGGTTTTGTTACATGAGTGAATGTGTACAATAATATATTTATGTTTAAACATTCTGCAAGGGGCCGAAAGTGGCATGGTATTGACGATAATATGTTCATGTTTGAACAATCGGTAAGCAGGAACAGAGCCGCCGTACTCGTACGGAAGGGAATCCATGCTCATCTTATGTCTCATTACAGCACGGATGACCTGACGGTAATGATGCTGGAGAGTGAGGAAAAGCTCCTTTGGTGACAGAAGCCGGCTCCAAAAATCTCCAACTTCCCATTAATGCAGACGCCAATGCCCTTCACAATGTATGGGGAAGCCCCGACATCAATGACAGAGGTGAGTCACTCCTAGACTTTATACTATTAACTAACTTAGACGTAGCAAACGTGGGGGAGGAACACACACGAGGTCCCACCTCGTCAAATGTGCTAGACCTAACACTCGTTACGGGAAAGAGTACTTTGGTATCTGGCTGGAGAGTCCTCGAAACACTATTCTTCTCAGATCATAAGTACATTCAGTTCAAGTGCAAGTTCAAACACTTTTCGAAGATAACAGTCTATAGAAACCCCCGGATAAAAAATAATAAAATAAATAAATACAAACTGGGAAAAGTTTCAAAAGACAGTTACTTCGAAGCTCGCGAATCCGGGCTCAGTGAAATCTGCGGAGGATATAGAGAAGTCGCTAAAGACCCTATCCAAGGAGTTACTGGATGCCTACAACGTATCGTGCAACCCCTCAAGGACAAAGATAAGGTCCAAGCCACTCTGGTGGAGCCGAGATCTTTCTCTCCAAAGGAACAACCTCAAGGAATTCTTTAAGATCGCCAAAAAAGCGAACGAAGAGATTGTCAATGTAAGAACGTAAGGCACAAAGGAACTCGTGCAGGAACTTCTGCTCCAACATCGAGAAAGTGCCTGAAACCGCTAGGCTCCGGAAGCTGGTTTCAAAGAAGCCCACCATACAGAGTCAACTCAAGCTAGATGAGGGACGGTGGACAGATGGCAGTAAAGAAGCCCTAACAGCACTAATGGAGGCGCATTTCCCTGGGTGCACCGAGGTCACCGACGCCAAAGACCATCAGGACCTAGCAACCGAGGAACAACACCCCCCAACAGATCTGTTAACCACTAAGAGAATCCACTGGGCCATAGACTCCTTCGCGGGCATAAAAGCACCTGGACTGGACTTCCCAGCCACGTGAGTCCCAAGGATAACTGACCGATAAGTTTTACCTCCTTTCTATTAAAAAACACTGGAAAAGTTGTTGGATTTACACATCAGGAATGAGGTAGGGGGACTGATATCAACAAACCAACATGCCTACACCAAAGAGAAATCGGTGGAGACGGCACTACACTCGTTAGTAGCCACCATCGAGAACGCCCTTCAAAATAAAAAGTATGCACAAGGAGTATTTGTTGACATCTCCGGAGCATTCAATAACGTGGCCACAACCGCAATAACAAATCGCCTAGAAGCGACTTATATACACCCAGCAATCAACCTTTGGATCAAGAACCTCTTAAGTTGTAGACGGGTGCAATCGGAGTGGGGCACCGCTTCCATGGTAAAAAGGGCTCACAGAGGCACACCTCAGGGTGGAGTCCTGTCGCCACTACTGTGGAATCTGGTGGTCGACGACTCATCAAGAGATTTGAAAGGAAGGCCCAAAAAATAACAGCTTATGCAGATGACATAAGCATACTTATTACGGGTGTATGTCCATCGACCTTCAGCTCCTTAATGGAACATACACTCAGGGAGATACGTGAGTGGGCGGAAGAGGTAGGACTCAGTATCAACGCGGACAAGACGGACCTCATCCTCTTTACCAAGAGGTACAAGGTACCGATATGGACCGCCCCGAAATTTGACCAAACCAGGCTGGATAGCAAGCTGGCATGGAAACCCAATGTAGTGGAAAGGGTGAAGAAAGCCACCATTGAGCTTTACGCATCCAAGAAGATGCTCAGCAGCACATGGGGCCTGTCAACTGCTCTAATGCACTGGATTTACATCTCGGTGGTGCGACCAACACTGCTGTATGGAGCCTTAGTGTAGTGGCAAGCTACCGAAAAGAAGACATACCATAAGCTTATGGAAAAGACTCAGCGACAGGCTCTACTCTGTATTACAGGGGCGTTGAGGTCAACCCCAACAAAAGAACGCGAAACTGTACTTGGATTCGACCCCCTGGACATTCACACTCGCCTGATTGCAGGAAAGGCAGCACAGCGCCTAATCGCATCAGGAAACATGTCGCCACAAGGAGACGGGCACAGTTCAATTGGCAGGGATATGACCAGATCTACTGATTACATGATCCCCCAAACTTGCCTCGACATCAAAACTATCTCACATCTGGGACCCGAAGACTAGAAAAAAGGGAAGGGACCAAGTTGAGCACCTCAACATATATACGGACGGCTCCAAGATAGACGGAGGAGTAGGAGCGGGCTTATACTGCACGGACCCTGAGATAAGGCTGTCGTATAAGCTACCGGATTGATGCAGCATATTCCAGGCGGAAGTTTTCGCCATCAGGAAAGCAGCAGAGGTCTCTCAGCTTATAGAGCGAGCACACGATGCGGTCAATCTATGCAGGCGTCCGCGGTTAGTTCCAGAAGTGTCTTGGCGAGCAGGGAGGCACTAGACACCCTAAGCACGACAAAGTCAGTGCGGATCTATTGGGTTCCCAGACACCAAGGCATCGAAGGAAACGAGGCGGCGGACGTACTAGCTAAGGAAGGCGTGGGGCTGCCGAATACGAGAACCGAGAACGTGCCTGTCTCCCTCAGAACGCTGCAAAGCGATCTAGAGACGCAGGCCAGATCACAAACCGAAAATAAGTGGAGGAGTACCACCACCTGCAGAACCTCGAAAATCATGTGCAAAGAACGGAATGAGAAACTCAGCCACTACCTACTGCACCTACCACCTACGAAAGGACTGCAGATTGTTAGTGGGAATACTAACAGGTCACTGTCTGGCTGCGGCACATGCAACAAAGCTAGGCATCACCAACATGCAGGAAATGTTATGAACCTGGTGCAATCGAAAACCTGGAACATCTCATCTGCAACTGTCCGGCTCTCTCAAGGGCAAGGAGAAAATACCTGGGCGCCCCGGTGCTGGCATCACTGGAAGATGCCTCCAAGAGGACGCCAAAGGAACTACTTCCCTTTGCTAAAAATACCTCGATTCTCGAGTACTTTCAAAACTCAGAAGCACTCCCGCGATGATTCATACTGTAGCAAGGTAATAATTAGTGAGGCATTCAATTAGTATTTAAATAGCATACAGCGCGCATTGGTATTTACCGCACCATCGATACACTCGGCGGGAAATACCAATAGTGAGATATCGGATAAGAAACATCGATAATAAAGTAAGTTCAACTTGTAAATGGCGATCGTTAGAGACAGACGCGCAGCTAATAAAAAGAGTTATATCAAATCGCCGGGCTTGTGTTTTTATAAATAGACAGTTCACCCACACACCGATATTGGTCACTACAATTCCCGGGTTAGACGGCCTACAATTTCAGAAGTGGGATAGGATCAACCGCCGCCAGTGAAAAATAGCGAACATTTTTCTTTTCTCGTCCGTCGAAGACGCCATCGCTGAAAAAAAAACATGCCGGGCTTGGTCGGCACGGAGGAGTTCTCGGCCGCCCAGCTGCGCGGATGGCTGGAGTCCCTCAATCTACCAAAAGGTGGAAGCAAAGCCGCCATGGCAGCGAGACTTAACGAAATACCAGTAGAGCTGCGGGGACAGGGACCACCGGCAGCCGAAACAAGCGAGAACGAGAGGGAAGATGAGGCAGCCGCAGATCAAGACTCGACGAAGAGCGAACGCAAAGAGAAGAACGAAAAAGCACCGCAAGCGCCTGGGCACAACAACAACCACGGCGAATATAGAGCAGAGGTTGAAATATTAAAATTGCAAATCGAGCTGAGCGAGAGGGAGAAGGAAGGAAGAGTAGAGAACACAACACCAGCCGCCAACAATGACGCTGGCATCATGTTGCTAAATGCCGCCAAAGACATGTTGCCAACATATCATGGCAACATTTCTGGAAACAACGATGACGTCACAACTTGATCGCGCAGTTTAAGGCCATCGCAAAAGTGAACAAACTGAAGGATGAGAAGCTACTAATGCTGCTAATATCGAAGCTTAAGGACAAAGCATTGGTGTGGCTGCATTCGAGTCCGGAGCACATGTCGTTGCCAATCGATCAGTTGTTGAAGGAAAACAAACTGTTGCTCCGTCGCAAGTTCGAGTACCGTTCTTGGGCACGTGACGAGGAGTTCTCAATGTACTTCAACGCCAAAGTGTCGCTGGCATCCCGTCATTGACGACGAGGAGTTTATCGACGGAGTCATCGAAGGTATCCCAGATGTAGGCCTGCGTAGGCAAGCCCACATGCAGTGCTTCGGTGCTCCATATCAACTACTCAAGGCGTTCGAGAAGATCATGCTGCCAAAGAAGTACGGTTCAACTGAAGGGGCAAACACTGGAGCCTCGCCAACACCCATTCGCTGCTACAACTGCAACTCTTTGGGCCACGTGGCAGGGGAGTGCCGCAAGCCCAAGCGCGAAAGAGGAGCGTGCTACGGATGCGGCAGCATGAGTCACCAGGTGTCACACTTTGACGAAAAGAAGAACAAGGTACATAACGATTACATATACAAATTTAATATATAAATTAGCAATTACAATAACAAATGCTTGTCCTTAGATTGCCTCATCGACTCAGGGAGCCCAATAAGTTTTATAAAGTTATCATGTCTAGAGCACCTGTCGGAAAATAAACTAAATAAAGCGGAAGAGCGCTCACGATTGAGCTCGAATGAAATCAAAGAAGATAATTTAAGTTTATATAAGTTTAACAAAGACAAGAAAAACAGAGAAATTGAATTTATTTTGAATAAAAATGCGGATTACGCTTATGTTGGATTAAACAATAGCAAACTTAACATCTTTGGTAAAATACCCAGTTTTGTAATTATTAACAAAAATCGAATCAACTTTGAATTACTAGTAGTGGCAGACGAGTCGATGGGCTATGAGGCTGTGTTAGGTAGGGATTTTATGAATTTATGCAAATTTAAAATTGTAAGTGACATTTGCAAGGAGAAGGAGAGTGGGACAAAAAACAAGTGCGAAATAGAAAATAATTGTATAGAAAAGAGCAAGTGTGATACAGATAACGAAAAAGGAATAAAAAATGAGTGTTTAGGAGAAAATGAGTGTTTAGAAGAATATGCGTGTGAAATAAAAAATGAGTGTTTAGGAGAAAATGAGTGTTTAGAAGAAAGTGAGTGTGACATAAAAAATGAGTGTTTAGAAGAAAATGAGTGTGGAATAGAGAAAGAGTGTTTAGGAGAATATGAGTGTGAAGTAAAAGATGAGGGTGGTAAAGAGAACGAGCATGAAGTAGAAAGTGAAGGCAAGGTAGAAAATGAGTGTTCTGCAATGGTTGAATGTCTGGAAGACAGCGATACCTGCGAGAGCGTAAAAGCCAATTTCAACGAACTACCAAGGCAGTATCCGATTGGGAGTTGAAAGTAGGGACAGATTGTAGCCAAGAACTCGCAGGACGACTTAAATACATGTTTAGGACAGCGTATGTAAACGCAGAAAGACCAAACTTACCACAAACCAAGTGGGAAATGAAGTTGAATTTCGAACACGAAAAACCGTTTCATTGCCTACCTAGAAGACTGTCGTATAGCGAAAAAGCCCAAGTACAGAAAATGATAGACGATTACACAAAAAAAGGTTACATCAGAACCAGTGAATCAGAATACGTTTCGCCTATAGTACTGGTAAAAAAGAATTCGGGAGAGTTGAGACTGTGCGTCGATTATCGCATACTTAATAAAGGAATGATAAAGGACAATTACCCAACACCTCTTATAGACGACCTACTAGATAAACTGTCAGGGAAAAGACTTTTCACCAAGTTAGACCTGAAGAATGGATACTTCCACGTATATATGCATAAAGATTCAGTTAAATACACATCGTTCACGACCCCCATGGGACAATACGAATGGTTGAGGATGCCGTTCGGGTTACGAAATGCATCTGCGGTGTTTCAAAAATTCACAAACAAAATTTTCGCAGACATGGTAAAGGAAGACAAAGTTATAATATACATGGACGATATTATGGTAGCAACAAAAGATAGTGTTAGTCACATGGAAATTTTACAAGAAGTGATGAGACGATTGGTAGAGAATAAACTTGAATTAAGGATTGATAAATGCGAGTTCTTACAGTCAGAAGTTAAGTACCTGGGCTATTCCATATCGGGTAACGGAATTAAACCAGATACGAAGGGATTACAGGCAGTAAAAGGGTTCCCAGTCCCCACGAAAACGAATGAAGTGCAGAGTTTCTTAGGGTTATGTTCTTACTTTAGACGGTTCGTAAAAGATTTTTCTACGAAAGCTAAGCCCCTTTATGATTTGGTCAAAAAAGACAGGAAGTTTGAATTCGGTATCATAGAACTAGAATGTTTCGAACAACTCAAAAGTAATTTGTTGGAATCACCGATCTTGGCACTTTACAATCCCAGAGATCCGACAGAATTACATTGCGATGCAAGTTAGTTAGGTTTCGGGTCAATTCTAATGCAGAAGAAGGGTGATGGCAGAATGCACCCAGTGTTCTATTTCTCCAAGCGAACAACAATTACCGAAGCAAAATACCACAGCTTTGAACTGGAGACACTAGCGATAATTTATGCACTACAACGGCTTAGAGTATACGTGCAAGGCATACCCTTCAAAATAGTGACAGACTGCAACGCGCTAACTATGACTCTAAACAAAAAAGAACTCAATCCATGCATTGCCCGCTGGGCGTTAGAGTTACAAAATTATGACTACAAATTAGAACACAGGTCAGGAAGCAGAATGCAACACGTAGATGCGCTAAGCAGAGCCATTCAGATACTCACGGTAGACACAAACACCTTTGAAGAAAATTTAATTATATGCTAAAACAGAGATAACAAACTGATGGAGCTGAGAGAAACGTTACAGAAATCAGAACACAAACATTATGAGATGAGAAACGGAATAATATACAGGAAAAAAGATAACAATAATATCCTATTCTGCGTACCCGAGGAAATGGAAGGCCACGTACTCAATAAGTACCACGATGAACTAGGGCACGTCGGTATAGACAAGATGACCGACGCTATATCGAAAAGCTACTGGATCTCAAACGTAAGGTATAAAGCCAAGCGACACATAGAAAACTGTCTAAAATGCATAGCGTACTCAGCAAAACACGGAAAAGAGGAAGGGTTTTTACACAACATACCAAAAGGGTCAGGACCATTCGAGGTAGTACATATCGACCATTTCGGGCCAGTCGACAAAGGCAGGGCCAACAAACATGTTTTAGTAGTAATAGACGCGTTCACCAAATTCGTAAGACTTTATACGACCAAAACCACTAGCACAAAAGAAGCAGTAATTGCAATGAAAGATTATTTCCGAGCTTACAGTAGACCCAGATGCATTGTGTCAGACAGAGGAAGCTGTTTCACTCAAAAAGAGTTTGAAGAATTCTTAGAACAGAGCAATGTTAAACACGTAAAGATATCAACAGGGTCGCCACAGGCCAACGGGCTGGTAGAAAGGGTGAACAGAAGTTTGGGACCCATGATTGCAAAGCTTGTTGACCCGGAAAAAGGATTACATGTGGATATGGTAGAAGAAACAGTAGAACACGCGATGAACAACACAATTCAAAGAACCATTAATGAACACCCGAGTAGAATGTTGTTTGGGGTCGTACAAAAAGGAAAGGTTTCAGATTTACTAAAAGATCATCTAGAAGAACTAACCGAACAACGGGCAACAAAGGGATCTAGAAAAGATTAGAGCAGTAGCAGGCACTCATCAGGAAAAATACAGTCTTATAACAAACAAGCAGCAGATTCAAAGCGAAGGGAGCCACACGTGTACGTAGATAATGATCTAGTTATGGTGAGAAATTTCGACACTCATATAGGGTAAATAAAAAAGCTTATCCCGAAGTTCAAAGGACCTTATAAGATATCAAAGGTGTTAAAAATGATAGGTATTTGCTAGAGGATGTAGAGGGGTTTCAACAATCAAGAATCCCGTATAAAGGAGTTTGGGCGGTGGCGAATATGAAGCCGTGGATAGAAAATGGTATTCATGCAAATGTCACAGGGAATCAAAATGAAGAAAATGATTGTAATACGTAAACTTAGAATGCTAAGAGTAAACCACACCCAACTGTAATAAATCAATCTATCTAGAAACTAACTTAAATTTAAGGAGTTCAGGAGCACTCCGGTCAGGATGGCCGAATTGTAGCAAGGAAATAATTAGTGAGGCATTCAATTAGTATTTAAAATAGCATACAGCGCGCATTGGTATTTACCGCACCATCGATACACTCGGCGGGAAATACCAATAGTGAGATATCGGATAAGAAACATCGATAATAAAGTAAGTTCACTTTGTAAATGGCGATTGTGAGAGACAGACGCGCAGCTAATAAAAGAGTTATATCAAATCGCCGGGCTTTGTGTTTTATAAATAGACAGTTCACCCACACACCGATATTGGTCACTACAATTCCCGGGTTAGACGGCCTACAATACCCCCCTCTCTGGATAACTAAGGGCCATACTGACCTATGCGTGGCCCCGTTGAGGGCCGTCCGGGTTAACCTAAAATTAAAAAGAAATGGGTGATCTCACACCGTAATACTGAATCGCTTAATAGAAAATACGCAAGCTGGCTAATTGGAAACAGCTTGCTATATGATGGACCCTCCACGTCCACAGGACGAGCAAAAGGAAGACCAACAAAAACCCTGGATAAGTGTTCAGATTACACTAGAAAGCGAAAACTTGTAAATGCAACATGTCATATAGGTACGGATCACTTATCGGAGGCACTGTCAATGAAATATACGAACAACAAGGAAAACAAGAGGTAGCATATAACAAAAGCTGTATCTAAGGCAAGCCCGGTGAGACTTGACAGGATAAAAAATAGCATCCTCACGCCACCAAATTCACAACCGAAGTCGTACACCGCTGACGAGGCTTTGGCGTTGTCATATAGGTACGGATCATTTATCGGAGGCACTGTCAATTAAAATTTCGAACAACAAGGAAAACAAGAGGTCGCATATACCAAAAGCTGTATCTAAGCCAAGCCCGGTGAGACTTGATAGGATAAAGAATAGCATCCTCACGCCACCAAATTCACAACCGAAGTCGTACACCACTGACGAGGCTTTGGCGTTGTTTTTAGACTTGGGAATGTCCAAGGAGAAGTATTCAATATTGCGGTATTCCTTACAGCAGCATAAAGTCTATGCTCTTCCCGAATACAAACATATTACAGATGCCAAATTGATGGCAAGGCCGGAAGCTGAAAGCGGAGCTGGTAAATTATTTATAAGCTCTGAAAGAACAAACACTCTGCACCGGTGCAAGTGCGCACTTTGCTGACTAAGCTGAGCTGAAAAATTTGAAAAGCTCGCTGAAATCAGCTCAGCTTAGTTTGATCGATCAAGCATGTTTGTTTTTTCAGCAAGCTGATTGCTGATATTTACCATCATTATTTCTTTACTATGGCAGCTATATGATATAGTGGTCCGATTTTTATCAAAAATGTGTGGGCTATGTACAAACATGTAATTACACAAATGGAAACTTTTGGGCTGACTGTTTAAAAAAAACAAAGAAGTTTTTTCACAGAACAACTTTCTTATAAAAATACAGATGTTCGATTCCATTCCAACAAGTGATTGGCAAAGTTATAAAATATACCTATATGCTGTTTCATTTCGTTGAGATAGTTCGATTTTTAGCTACAGTGTGCGCGAGCTCTTAGACCAAAGACAATATAAATAGTAAGATGAGTAACGTCCATACATTTCAATGGTTATATGCAGCGAGGATTTTTGGAACAGACGAAATCCGCGCTTTATCGCGAGAGAGAATACAGATCTAAAATCGGAACAGCTTGATGTGTGAGTGCGCACAGAAACAGCTGATTTCCGAGCTGAAAACACGTTGTTAAGACCTTAAACCGAAAGTCTAGACATTTGCGAGTTGAGTTGTAAATTCAAACTAAATTCTGTTGTCGAATACGACCCTCAGCTTTGTTGTGGAGCTGTCCTTTTTGATGACGCAATGATGTGGCAAGAAATATTTGCACTTGTGCCTATCTTTCTTGGGCACCAGAGACATATGATCGAGGGACAGGTACTCTTTCATAAATGCCGAATATTTTTCATAAAGAGCTGGATTACGCACGAACCTGCGCTCCAAATTTTCCAGGCGCCGCTTTGCTTGCAAGTAGGAATCTCCCAAGGACTCTAAACTTCGCTTCAGAGGCAAGCGAACAGAGTATTCCCCTGAGGGTAAGCGAGTGTGATGGTTGACGAAGTGTTCCTCGCAGTGAAGTTCCTCCTTTGTTTCCCTAGCGATTGGCTCAAAGATGTGCTCCACTTCCCAAAATTTACGAACCAAGTCATCCAGCCGAGTGCCGTGATTGGTTTCATCCGAAGATTGGGTAGCGATAAATGAGTAACGTCCATACATTTCAATGGTTATATGCAGCGAGGATTTTTGGAACAGACGAAATCCGCGCTTTATCGCGAGAGAGAATACAGATCTAAAATCGGAACAGCTTGATGTGTGAGTGCGCACAGAAACAGCTGATTTCCGAGCTGAAAACACGTTGTTAAGACCTTAAACGAAAAGTCTAGACATTTGCGAGTTGAGTTGTAAATTCAAACTAAATTCTGTTGTCGAATACGACCCTCAGCTTTGTTGTGGAGCTGTCCTTTTTGATGACGCAATGATGTGGCAAGAAATATTTGCACTTGTGCCTATCTTTCTTGGGCACCAGAGACATATGATCGAGGGACAGGTACTCTTTCATAAATGCCGAATATTTTTCATAAAGAGCTGGATTACGCACGAACCTGCGCTCCAAATTTTCCAGGCGCCGCTTTGCTTGCAAGTAGGAATCTCCCAAGGACTCTAAACTTCGCTTCAGAGGCAAGCGAACAGAGTATTCCCCTGAGGGTAAGCGAGTGTGATGGTTGACGAAGTGTTCCTCGCAGTGAAGTTCCTCCTTTGTTTCCCTAGCGATTGGCTCAAAGATGTGCTCCACTTCCCAAAATTTACGAACCAAGTCATCCAGCCGAGTGCCGTGATTGGTTTCATCCGAAGATTGGGTAGCGATAAACGACGAGGAGTTGGGGGCCGAGTGCCCGCCACCAGATAGAATCCATCTGAGATGTGTCTTCTGCAACAAAAGTAATCCAGGCGCCAGCTGAATTTGTCCTACACACAGCAACTTAAAGAAAAGTCCGGCTCCGATGAGCAGATCAATCCGCTGCGGCTTATGGAACGAAGGGTCAGCAAGCTTGATATTCAAAGGTATAGGCCAATTAGCAGTGCTAATTGAGACGCGAGGTTGACTGTCCGTAATCTTCTGGGCAACGACGGCAGTGATGCTAGTGGTGAAATCTGAAATCCGCGATTTCAGAACGAGATCCACCGAGATACCTTCAGTTGAGAAGCTAGCATCTACTATGCCAGAGACTGCAGTCAGCAGCTTAGTTTTTCGCAGTTGAAGCTGATTAGCTAGACGAGTAGTTACGAAATGCAATTGCGAGCCCGGAGTCCAACAATGCGCGACATGGTATGAAAGTTCCATCGCTGCTTTTGACGAGAACGACGACGGTGGCTAATAGAACAGGCTCAGACGGACGCTGGGATATATGAGCTTGCGGCGAGGAGGGCGACAATGCAATCATGGCGGTATGATTTGGCTGCGGCTCAATTGAAGAAACAGTATGGAACGTCTCTGTAGGACGAAGGAAATGCAGAAGAGTGTAGTGCTTCGATTGGTAAGTACGGCAAGGACCTGATCTACAATCTCTCACGTGATGACCCTTTCGTAGGCAATTGACGCATAACACGAGCCTCTTCGCTTCCTTGTGACGATCATTCGGCGATAGAGTTTTAAACCGTTGACAAATGGCAATTATATGGTTTGTGCCCTCACAAAACACACAGGAAACAGGAGCGCACGATGCTACAAACGATTTTCGATGATGCGTACTCACTGTTTTCCCTGACTTGCCAACCTGACCATCTTGCCCTTGCATGGAGTGGTGAATGCCTTCAAGGGTACGACATCTTAGTTCCAGAAAGGCAGATAATTTCTCCCAGGATGGATGATCGTGATTCGACGACGCTGCTTCCCATTTAACTTGAGTCTGCCTGTCCAAATTCTTCCAGAGTGTGTGGACGATGATGCAATCAGCTATTTCCTCCTGAGTTGCCAGCGTATCCAACGCGCGAAGATGTGAGGTGGCGGCGTCCGTAAACGCCCGCAGCGAAACAACAGATGACCCCACGCGCCAGCCCAAATATTTCTCTAATGTGTGATTGTAGAATGTGACGTTTATTAGCAAATCGATTTTGAGAATATCTAATGCGGTATTGTAATTAGCCTCGCTCATCTCCAGGGAAGTAATGGTGTCCAACGCCGCTCCGCTCAAACAGGACCGCAAATGCTGTATCTTCTCGATAGAAGTCAGCTCAGCTTCACTATCAATAACAGCTGTGAACATGGAATAGAAGCTTGTCCACTCTGTATAGGCTCCGCTGAACTTGGGCAGCTGCAGCTGTGGCAAGCGCGATCGATTGGCTATGTAAATAATAGATTTGGATTCACTTGGGTTCATTTGAAACGTGGAACAATGCGGGGGCTGCGAACGATTGCCCAACTCACGCTGTAGAATGGTTCTCAATGATAGGATGGACGAATCAAATTTTGCTGGTATTTCACTGGACATAGACTTAAAATCTACTTCCTCCAAACTGGTGTGTGCCACAATAAAATTCGATATCAGCTCCGTCAATGATTCCAACAATCCTCGCAAGTCCGCGATGCAGGGAATCGGGTGCTGGCTGCGTTCGCACTAACCCTTTCATTAGATGGAGCATCGCCAACTGTCACTGTATCACTATCATTGCCCATAGCCAACGATCCACTCCTTCTATTATTTTTCCTCTTGCCCATGGTTTTGGCTATAGACTGTTGACGCGGAGTGTATGAGTCAATGACAGTTAAATAAAATGATGCAACGCGAGAGTTCAGACGAGTTTAAAACATTTTGCGTTCACTTTTTGCCTCACTTTTATTTGTGTATGTCCAAAATGTATGCGCCGGCAAAGCAACGAAGCGACGACCGAAAAAGAACCGACAGTAATGCACAAACGAACGACCGAGATGTTTTTCACTGTTTCGAGTTCGAATTCGAGAGAGAGATATGTGCAGCCGGTCACGAGAGCTGGCTGAAGCAAACGACGAAAGAGGAGGCGAAGAAAACTAATGGACTACGCTTAGAACTCTATGCAGCCGGTCTCGGGTCGCTAGAACTGCCACGGTCGGCCCCAACGATCTTTGATTCGCTACTTTTTAGAAAATGTCACGTTAAACCTTCGAATTTGATTTAACGAACTGCATGAAACACACGACAAGTTCACGGCTATCACGTCGTGGTCACCAAAATGTTGGAAGCTTTGTCGGCCACTCTGACTCCACATTTACAAATTAAAAATTGCTCCGTTGTTAAGCTTACAATTTGGTGTTTATTGCTCGATATTGTTTGTGTTTTTGTTAGAAGCCGTGGCCGTGAACTTAGATTTAGGTGTTAGGTGCTTTCGACGAAGAGGACTGACCGACTGGCTGCTGCTCCGAACAATATTCATTTCGGCATTAAAATAAATTCGACACTATTACCAGGACAATTTAGCTTGTGCCTTTTTTATAAATAATTGTCTTTAGGCCCAACCTCAAATTTGGCTCGGAAATAATTATTTCAATTATATACCAATTATAATGGGTCAGGGCAACAACACTTTTCGTTTCGTACACAGGTGTTGCATCTAAGATGTCTTGATCTTCTTAAATCGCGCAATTGAAAAAATAAAGGCACTTTTATCACGCTGTTTATTTACGAAGCAACCAGGTCAGCTGTTTTTGTTTGCCAGAATCGATACAAAATGAAACATATCGAGAAAAAAAATTGTGAAAACTTGAGCAACTTAAAACGAAAAACAAAAAAGTGAAAACCGGAGCTTGATTTTTTTTGTTAAGACTATAGGGAGATCAGAACATATATAACGATCAAATCCGATTTTAAGAGAATTGGTCAAACCTTAGCCGTTAATCCATAAATTTTTATAAACGATACCTTACACGACGACCAAAACTTTTAAAATATAAAAAACAAGACAATTTTTTCCAACTTTTCCAGAGTTTTTGAAGTCAAAATTTCGAGAAAAAAAATACAAAAAAAATTATTAATTTTGCATTTGAAAGCTTAATATATCCCAGACGGTAAGATGAAGCTACGATGTGTTTGGGTCTGATTAATAGTTGCATTTATCAGCTTTTCAGAATTGCATAGTAAAGCTGCGTTTGCAGTTTGTATTTAAAATTGGAAACACTAATTCATTCTGTAATTGTGTAATAAGTGTAGTTTTTATTTCTGTTTACATTTAATTGTTCAAGTTTATTTTTTACCGTTTTCCCTTTCCAATTTTAGCACCTTTTTGGCGTTGCTTTATAGCGACTGAAGAGCGTTTATCCTTCTTCTCTCGCGGATCTACGACGCGATAACGTCCTTTAACACCAGCTGGGCGACGGGCCCGACGAGACGAAGTGTGCTTTTTAGCGACTACATATGTAATCTCCTTTTTCTTTTCTTGTGCTTTCTTATATACCTTTCTAAGTTGCTTTGCCTTCTCATGGGTTGAGGCATCATCGTTGTCCATTATCTTTTCGGCCATTTTTTTTGCTTTGGCCAAGCGCCTTGTAGAACGGCGCTTCTTTCTTTCTTTTGCCTCCATTACTTTTTTATAGGGCGCACATTTAACTCCTGGACCTTACGTTGGTATTCTTCGGTAAGCTCTTGAGGCACTGGTTGTGGCATAGTCATGTGTTCATATTCATCCTGCATGAACCAAGCTGGCAGGTTTTTATCGTTAAAAGCATAACGGTTCCAGGCTGCATCAATAAGGTCCCGTTGCGTTTTCTTTCCGCGAATCAAAAACGCACCAAGAGCTATCTCTTCTTCGGTCAGACGTACCTTCTTCGGTTTTGGCTCTGAAATAGTAACATTAGACAATACCTTTATATAAAACGTATATTATATTATTCATATATACATTTATTTAAAAAAAAAATGCTAAATTTCTGTTTTACTAAATTTTAGCACAGATAGAATAGATTTGTTCACTACTTATAAGATCAGTTAATATTTTCTGCACTTATCGCTAAGGCATCAGAACTAGTTAAAACCGAGGGGGAACGTTGTGAGTTGCTGCTGCGACCGCAACTCTACATTTATACCCGATACATAGTCAGTATGGCTACATTAAACGACAAAGAGTGCGTGCGAGAGAGACAGAAATCAGTCAGAACGTGTCGACGGGCGCTGCGTAGCCACTGCAAATTGATTTTTTACTTTTGGCTATAATAATAATCCGATCTTACTCGGATTCGGCAAGGTTCGGCAATCTGGTAGATATGGCCATTCTCTATGATTGTGCGTTTTTAATTTTCTCCTATCTTCAAAATTGTGGTTGCCACATTTTCGTTGTTTAAGGCTGCGGAAGGGGGTGGGGCGAATTTTTGAAACACACTTGTAGCAGTGAGCTCTCTGAGCAATAAGAAATACACTTGTAACAGTGAGTTCTGCAGTGAAAAATTACAAATAGTTTTGTAGCAGTGAGAGCTCTACAGTCAGGCCTAATAGTCTCTGAGATCTGTGGATGCCACAGATTTTCGTCTCTTGCGGGGGCGGAAGGGGGTGGGGCGAAATTTTGAAACAAATCTGTCAAGGTCCGATATTATAGGAATGTGGATACAAGATTTGGTTGCTCTAGCTCTTATAGTCTCTGAGATATAGGCGCTAATGTTTTGCGCTATGCAAAGCCGGCTATGATACGTGTGTGTTAGAGAGAGACAGGGCGAGAAAAATGAAATTGTTTTCTTCATTCTGGCTATAATAATGATACGATTAATTATCAACTTCACCTCATTTTTTATACCCGATACTCAAAATGAGTATTGGGGTATATTAGATTTGTGGTAAAAGTGGATGTGTATAGGGACGGACAGACGGACAGACGGAAAGACAGACAGACAGACAGACAGACAGACATGGCTCAATCGACTCGGCTATTGATGCTGATCAAGAATATATATACTTTATGGGGTCGGAAACGCTTCCTTCTGGACGTTACACACATCCATTTTCACCACAAATCTAATATACCCCAATACTCATTTTGAGTATCGGGTATAACTACTTGAAAGACTGTTAATTCATATTTAATCTTCCTAATAATATGTAACAAGACCGTATATATAATCATTACCAACCTTTTGACATATCTTCAGCAACAGTATCTTTGAAAAACTCTTCAGAGTCGGAGCACTCTGAGCTGCTCTCCCCCGTCATAGTTTCATGGCGGGCGCGCCGTTTAGCCTTCTTGCCCAAGGCAACATGTCCATTTACATCCATGCTGAGGGTGCTCTTACCCAGAACAGACACACCCTTTAAATTATACTCTATCGCCATATTGCTCAGATCATAGTTTTCATCATCGTCGTCCGATGGAATGTTTTGTAGATTGTCCTTCTCGTACCAAAGCTGTACACGTTGTTGTCGCTTGGTGTCCTTGTCCCGAAAATCACTTGACTTTATGAGCGGATGCTCCTCGTGCTTTTTTTCCCTTACCATCTTTAAAACATCTTCATCATCGTCGCTTAGACCTAAACCTCGCTCATTAAAGTTCCCATCGCTGTCTTCATCGTCACTTAGTTCTGTTTCTTCGTCGTTTTCATAGTTGCCATCGTCATCCATTTGCTTGTCGTCCTTATGATACTTTTTGTACTTAGGCAGCTTAGGAGGCTCTTTAGGCTCTAGTTCTATATCGAAGTCGGGGTTAACATCGAGAATCCTATCCAGCTCAATAACAGAGTTAATAACTTTCAGATCAAAAATTTCATGCTCAGTTTCTTCCACAGGCCCGTCGTCTCCCTTAATAATCATATTAAGGTTCATCTTTTCGTGAAGCTTTGCCTTGGCTTTAAGCGTCTTCTTTCGCTTCCGCTTAAGCTCTTTTTGCTCCTCGACTGCCAACATGCTGATCTGTTGTTGTAGTTCAATATCTTCTATATCCTCTATTTCTGTTTGCGTAAGTGTTTTGGTATTGTTTCCTTTGCTTCAGGCTCCTCGATGACCGCCATTGTTTCAGTCTTAAAAAAACTATCTTTAACAGCTTTCCACCACAACACAAGACCTTTAATGTCCTTGCGACCTAAAACTTTAAGATCCTTGCAGCACTCTAGAATCTCGGGTGTAGTTTTCTTGTGATGTGCAATACGCTCGTCATCAATGCGAATGGATCCTACACCTTGGAGGGCGGCAAGGCCATTTTCCGCTTTCATAAACTCTGTGGCCGATAAATTTGTTCGTAATGATATGTCCTGCTCACTATAGCCCTCGGCCTTTATGCGTTTCTGCCTTTCTGGGTGCAGAAGGCTATTTTTCTGCTTGCATTCGAGGTCGAGCTCTTCAAACACGTACTTGCAGTCGAGGAGGCGGTGGTCGATAATGTCAGGTGCGAGATATTCCTGGCAGACCACAAATATTTCGGCTGACTCCTTACGGGATGCACTTGGTTTGGTGGCATGTACCTTCTTAAAGAGTTGCTTAAGCACCCAGAGCAGGGCGTTGTAGTCCTTGGAGCGGAAAACTTTAGTCACAAACCAACCTCCACCGCGCAGAAACTGAGTGGTCAACTTAAGGGCATTAAGAGTTAAGCAGATCTGTTGGTAAGCATCATGAAGCCAATTACGACCCACGTTGGGGGCACCGTCGTGAAGGACAACATCGGCCTTCCACGACTGCAACTCCTTAGTTAATGATTGACGGCACTTTTCCGTTGTAATGTCCTCCACTAACCCAATACAACCCGTAATGGGTCGTATTGGGAAGAGGTCAACACCAACAACAATGCTGGATACTGGCATATTTTGTTTGGCCACTTGCATCCATCCACCAGGAGCTGCGCATAGATCTAAACAAACTTGCGACTGTTGCAGAAACTGAACTTGCGATTTAGTTGGATCAATTTAAAGGCGGATCGGGATCTAAAACCCGTTTCCTTGGCAAGTTGATAAAATTTATCCTTCCTTGTCTTTCCCACTTTGGTCTTTTTGCCCATTCTGCTTTATTTTATTTCTTGATTGCTATCAAATTACAAAACCAAGTTTCCACGTGCTATTACTCTCTTCTTCTTCGTTTAATGTTATGTCCATAATAATAATATATCGATACTTGAAGTTAAGTGTCAGGATGGCGTCGCAAAGCGTCGATATGGAAGTATGGAATTAGTACTAAGTTAATTCGCTGGTGAACTAGAGGTACTGACACAACAAAAATTTTGGGAAGCAAAGTCGAATTAAGTCCGACTATAAAATATTATAGCATATTCCCACAGGCAACCATTCACCATAAATTTTTTGGATGGTAGGTACGCTTTTGCCATTACGAAAATTGATCAGTTATTCCACCATCCATCTGGGATGTTAATAATCCACACGCCTCTATACGATATTTAGCCGATAGTTTTAAATGCACCCTAATAGGCTGTGCACACTGAGCACATCCCGGGGGAAAGGTGGGATTTTTAGATAGATGTGAAACCCCGATTTACACTGGCACCATCCACCAACAGGTGATGAGCATAATATTAAAAACTTTTGGTCTGAATTGTGATATTTTCACAATTTTAAATTAGTAAATTGGCTATATTGTTGACTATAATAAAACAATCCATATATGTACAATAAACGTTACTCTTTGGACTCTCTTAAAAGTTGGTTTGGCCTTGGCTGCTCGCAATTTGCTGGATTATCTCTCGCTCTGTTTCCTGGTGCTCATCCTGTTATTTCTGCTGCTTCTTCTGGACTTCAAGCATTTTCCGAACAGTCTCCTTCAGATTTTCCAGTTTAATCCGCTTTGGTGCTGCATTTGTCCCGGTCGATATAAACGCAATTATTTCGGGACGAGAGATAGCGAGATTTTCTATCTATGCAGTCTATTTCGACTTGCGCGTATTGTTTGTTTATATAATGGCTCAAAATACTAATCATAAAGAAAGCATATACATACATATGTATGTACATGTTTACTTATTACCACCAATGTCAGGTCTCTCCATTTTGTATTGTGTCTGTTTTTTTTTTTTTTTTCTTTTTTAGTCTTCAACGATTTAAAATTCGAATCTAGAATTTAAATATGTAAAATTTCAAATTGGTATGTATGCCCTAGCATTCTTTTTGCGGTTTAGGCAGCCCACCAGAACAAAATAAAATGCACAACCTTCTGGAGATTGATTTGAAAATGATGACAGTCAATAAGGAGCAGAAGAAATTTCAGGAAGAGCACCAGAAAACCAAGCAAAAGATACTCCGGCCAATTCAAGTACCATGGCTAACAGCTTCTAAGCAGAGCTTATGCAATTTTACGGCAGTCCAATTTTTAACATTATATATTATATATACATATGTATAGTTTTCTGATAGCTAATAAAATCGCCAATTTATTGATGGCAACTTGTGAAATATCACAATTCAGAAAAAACTTACAAGGTTTTGTGATCAGTTTTTTTATGCATGGATGTGCCAGTTAGAATTGAGTTATTACATCTGTCAAAAAATCTTACTGTTCCCCGAAGAAGTGCTGTGTGCGAAGAGGCTATTAAAAAAAATTTTAGAACCTTATATGATTCAATAGTGCTCTACACTGCAACCCATTATTTTGTAGGCAGGTCGATTTTTGCAGAATCAGTTTTTTTCGATCTTCCATAAACAAAAAGATTAAATAATTTTTTTTGTTTTGAGATCTTTTGGCTCTATTGCTGAAGAACCAACTGGTTCCTGCCATAAAAACTCTCATCTCTGTCTGAGATGAGTCTTCCAGATTGGTCTTAAATCACCTCCAACTTCGTTGAGCACGCTGGAATGCAAAAATACTCTTTTACAATTTTCATTTCAGTAGCGTGGTTCAGAAATTATAATATAAAAACTAAATTAATTTATTATTATATCCTTAAATTATTCAAATAAAATTAAAAGGTGTAAGACTAACCTTCCAATATTTAATGGGAGTTATGCCTGGAACAACGTGGTTTTTTTTTCCAAATATTGGCGTAGCGTTATTTTAGCATCAGATTTTGGAGTTTTAGTTTTGTTGCTAATCTTTTCCATCATAATCGAAAAGAGACTTCTATTCCGGAGGAAAAGTCACATTTTCGCAGCGTCCAGCGATATTCGATTGAATCATCTCAACGGTCATGTCTTCGGTACTGTAGCTGCGGAAACCTCATTTTTTTGACTCGTGGATCCCATATCGTAGAAAGTTTGAGAATGGTTCTGGTTTCGTAGATAAACAGCCGGCGGCTAATCCCATCCAGCAGATGGGGACAAGTTGCAACACCTTCCGAAGTTTTCATCAAACGGTCCATGACACTGAGACGATGATGAAGATCGACATATATTGGAATTACGAGACATTTTTTTTTACTGCTCGTCAGTGGTCCAGCGGAGTTGCCTTTAACAGCACCAATTGAATCCGCAAGAGCAGGTTTTGTCGCAAGTTGCCGCTGCTGCTGACCGCTGCAGGTACTGGCACTGGGCGAGCTGTTTTATTCCATAAAGTACATCGATCATAACCTATCACAATATTGCCAAATAATCTTAACGCAGTATGTCCTCCTGCTTTAACCACGCGATAGTGAAAAGTGAAGCTTAAAATTATGGCGGCACCTCATGGTAGCCGAAAGTATGCCCGTTCACTTGTGGCTAGAAATTTACCTTTTATCGATATACATTAAAAACTAGATATAATACTATCTCGCCTATCGCGGTCAACTATCGGCCGTCGACACTGCTTGCTGAAATACGATTGGTAGCAGAATGAAATGGCTCAATAAATAATTCCAAATCTTTAAGCACTGCAATCTCATCCGCTGTCTAGAGTGGTGTTGCTTTATTTGTACCAAGAAGACCCTGAACCAGGTTTTTATTGAAAATTTTTTATTAAACAGCCAGGCTCCGGTTTTCACGTTCACAAATGTTTTTCGATTTACTCTTGAAATGATTAGTGATTAGTGAATCAGTGGATTAACCAGCTCTCACTGCGTTCGGTCGTGTTTTTTCTATGTCGCTTTATTACTGCTCGGAATGCAATTCGGACGTCACTGCCGCTCAGCTTCGTTGCTTTGATGCTGTCC